>PGFW01043163.1:24777-36384 GCA_003123925.1 Haematobia irritans | reverse complement strand
CAGAGACTCAATGCAACTACAGACAGTGAAGCAGACGGGCAATCCAAACAAGCATCCTAACGTTGGATGTTCAACTTGTTTTCAAGCTCTTTTCTTGTTTGTTGTTTTGTTGCTGGTCTCAAAATGAAAATCCACAGCTTAGCCGTTTTATTGGCCACGGATTTTATTGTTTTTGAGTTTTAGTTGTTTTTTGTTTGCATTTCGACTCAAGCGCTTTATTTTTTGTACAACTTGCCTTAGTGTCTATGTTTTTTTAATTTACTATGGAAAACTTGTCACTTGAAGCAATTTCGTTTTAAAACGTTTAAATCGCACTTATATCGCTTTAAAATATTGTTGTAAATTATATTTTGTTGTTAAAATTGGCAGATTAGTTATGGGTAGTGCTTTTTTATAGAATTTTTATAAATGCTGGGGGTATCTAACTTGTGGATGTGGATGATTTTGTTAATATTGTCGCCGTATTTGAAATAAAATTTGCTGCAACGAACCGACCAATTGAGTGCGTTTTTTTTTTGTTGTTTTTAAACGGTTTATCGCATACACCAACAGATCTGTCAATGGATCGAAATGAAGAACAACGCAGTCACGCATTTAATTTCATGAGATTCCATTTCATTCAATTGAATTGGGTGTTGTGTCTATCAAATAACCACGGTTTATAGCTGTTAGAGAGCAAAATAAATATTCGCTCACAAGACGACCAAAGAGATCGTTTAAGATGAATATCGGAAAAACCTTTGGATTACATGAAATTCTATTGTAGATATCTATTCCAAGCTGAAGTTTACAGTCGTGGCGATATATATTTCACACAACTTCAGGTTTCTATCATTTGAAATCGCTCTTCGACAGCTAACAGTTCATTTTATGTTTACAAAACTTACAAAAGATTTTGATCTATTACATCAGAAATAAATTAAATCGTGATAGGTTTTTTGTTTATTTATCCCAAAAACTCTTAACAATAAGGATTTGAAAAATATCTCTATTTTGTAAGGCTGTTTGCTTTCTTGTTCAAGATGCAAAAGACAACAATCTTAAAACAATTTAATTAATGTTGAAGAATTTTTCACAATTATTAAAGACAAGTGACAAAAATTTTCTTCTATTTTAAGATACCAATGTTTAAGTCGAATCACTTAACTATAAGGGCAAAACGAACTTTATGGAAGGTTAGGTTATAGGTTATAGGTATAGTGGCAGCCTGAGATTTCAGGCCTCACTAGAATATTCATCCATTGCTATTACCCACAGTGGTGAACTTTCTCCCTTATCACTGAATGCTGCCGATTCTATGTTTTAGTTCAAATGATAAAGGAACCTACTTTTTACAGGCCGAGTCGAAGAGCGTCCAGCTCATTGCATGAAACCACTTAGAAGAGCATTGAAACCTCGGAAAATGTAACAGCAACTGAGTGGATAATCCACCCCAAAAAACTTTTTCATTCGGTGTTCGAAATCAACCACGACCTATGTATGCAAGGAGGGCATGCTAACCATTGCACCCACGGGGCTCCATTATGGAATAGTTAATTCGTCTTTTTGGACAAGGCGAGATACTCTTTAATTCAAGCAATGCGTCTCTCTGTTCAAGCAAAAAACGCATTCGCTATCCCAGCAAAAAATAAATGAGCTTCCACAAAAAGTAGTTTCGATCCCCAATTGTTGACGAGTAATAGAAAACTTCCGATCATGCTCCAATGAATTTACATGGGCTTTCATAGAAACAGAAGTACTCCATTTTGGATCTTTGCATTGCCTTTTAAGTTTAGTGAGTAGATAAAGATTTTGCACAGGTCAAAATCCCAGTGGGCGGATGATTTTACTCCCATAGGTTTATTAGCTGTTGTCAGTCCTTGTACAGAAATATTGCTTGACCAAAAGCTATATATATTCTGGATCGTGTGAAATTCTGGAGTCGATGAGCATTCCGTCCGTCTGTTGAATCAGAACGCCGAACGAAAAGCTATCGACTGCAACTGGCACCAAGTATTGTTATGATGAGGTTCGGATGGTATTGCAAATGTGGTATATGTCCATTTTACGTATCTCCCAGATAACGACCCCCAAATTGGCTGCGATTGCCTCTAAAGAATTTCATCCGATCCGGCTGAAGATTGTACATGGTGTTAGTATATGGTCATCTCTATACAGCATTGCAAAAAATGTGTTCCTACGCGATCCACTTTACGTATAGCCCCATATAAACGGACCCCCAAAATTTGCGATTGCGATTGCTCTAGAGGAAGCAAATTTCATTCGATCCGGAGGAAATGTTTTACATGGTGTTAGTATAGCTCCTTTTTACAACCGTTGCCATGACAATTGGTCCATATCGGTCCATAATTACTAATCCCATATTAAACCGATCCCCATTCTGGCTGCGGAGCCGACGAACTAAATCAGACCGGCTGAAATTTGGTACATGTTGTAAGTATATGGTCTCTAATAACCATGCAAAATGGTCCACATCGGTCAATAATTATATAGCCCCCATATAAACCCCCGATTTGGCTGAGCGTAGCTAAACGAGAGCAAATTTCATCCGATCCGCTGAAATGAACTCATATGACCAAAAATATATTACGTGTATTTTCGGTACTAGAAATCATGTTAAGGTACAGTCTAATATTTGTTCTCATAGACCATGCCAAAAATTGCGTTCATATCGTGTCAATAATATAGCCCCCCATAATAACCGATCCCCGATTTGGCTGGGAGGCTCTAAGAGGAACTATTTCAATCCGGATCCGGACCTGAAATTTGGTACATGGGTGTAGTATAGTTCTAATACCATGCCAAAATTTGTCCATCATCGGTCAATTAATTACATAGTACCCCCATATAACGATCCCCCGATTGTCGGGCCTCTAAGAGAAAAAATGCACCGATCGGCTGAAATTTGTACATGGTGTAGTATATGGTTCTCTAATAACCATGCAAAATTTGAGTCCATAGTTCGCGTAACTATATATATAGCCCATATAAACCGATGCCCAGTTGGCCTCAGACAAATTCGTGATGCTTGAGTGGACAGCCATGCTAGACGACAAGCAAATTTCATGCAGATTCCGTTCTGAATCTTGTATCATAGGTGTTGCCAATAAACGTATTTTCTCCAATACATGACAAATCTGATTGTCCAATCGGCCAAATAATTACATTTATTTGCCCATATCAAATGTCACCATTTGTCTTGGAATGTCATTTCCTAAGACATTGTCAAAATTTTATTTCGTTTTATTTATGGCATTACTTCAGGTAGTTCCACGGGAATTGTTGTCTTTTGAAGCCATAGATGAGATTTGGTGAGCACTTTTGGTTAGACCTAATAGAATAATTCAGGTTCATTACATGAACCAACTTCTGAAAAAAGTTGTACAATGATAGCTGGGCAATAATGCCCCTATAACGATCCGATACCCTTGAAACGTAACAAATATCCTTCGTCCTTGCTTCTATTTGAAATTGTACTATTGCCAATGATGACGCACAGATTCTGTCAAAAATTTGTATCCCTTTACGAATTTATATATGTAGGTATTTATAGCCATAATTCAAACATCAAGCGAATTCTTACCAATCAGACAAATCACGTCTACCAAACTCACCAAAATTGGTGACTCGATTTCTATTGTCCCATAACATTTGCAAAAAGTATTTATGTTCGTATTGTTAAAAGGGTGTTCACTTTTGAGTGTTTAGGGAAATTTTTCAAAATGATTAGAAATTTTGACAAATTATTCGTGGATTTCAATTTATCGGTTCAAAGAGTAAAGATCTCAGTATGCTTTGCATTCATCAAATACGTTACGCTCTCCAACAAGCGAATTCATAGAATGCCTTCAAATTATTTGCCGAAAATCGCTTTATAGACTCAAGATTTGTTCGCGATTGAGGACGCAGTTTCGAGAATGGCCCATTACTCATAGCACTACTGAGCAAAATATCACCATTGATGCAGAGAACAGAAGGCGTTCAGTTAAACCATACAATGAACCGAAAAACACTTGTGTCCTGTACCTGGTCATCATGGACTATTTCAAAAGATTGTTGAGCAAATTCGGGATACGCTCCGTGTAAACTTGTTGCCAAAATGAGATGAATTGGTGCATTTGTTAACCAGATGCTATCATCACTCGCGATCTATGCCATTAGGAAACTTTGAACATTACTCCATAGAATGCTTATTGCCTAGCAAATCATGGTTTGCGCCTTTGAGAATTTTTTGTGGGCTCTCAAGTCTAATCTAGAATAAAGCAATATCACTTTTGTGAAATTTCCGATTCGCTATTACCCGAAAATTGTATGGTTAGCAATTGCATGTTGAAGGATATAGACTGCAGAACGTCCAAAACATTCAATAATTATCCAATTCTACAAAAATAAAATTCTCATTTGGTACAACTACGGTTTCAATTAATAAAGGACACCGATGATTATTGCAATTTATTGCGTTAAAAAAAAATGTTATCAATTGTTACGAATTATTCCCTGATGTTATAACTCGGTCAAGAATGAATATATACGTATTTAATCGGACCTTTCTTTTGCTTAATATATATCCACATGGACTACTTACAATTTATAGAAGATGATTTTAAAGAAGTTTTAAGACGCCTTGCATTGGCCGCAACCATATTAATGCGATAGTGACTTCTAGCATCCATATAGTGGGGTACATTAAGATTCGGCCTGGCGAACTACGGCCGTATATATTGTATTTTAATAAGTAATTTGTTTACACTTTTAATTTCCTTTTTATTATTTTTTACAAATTCAAAACTTTTTCCTTCCACGGGTCTGTTGGCACTGTTAACAGAACCGCCTTAGCACATCAGTTCACAAACGCCATTGAACACGATGCATTTTAAAACGTCTATTCAAAATTTCTTGCTTTATGAAGCCTAATATGACACAACGCCATTTTTTTATGAAACCCACGGCATATCGAATGAAAAAAATTAAACAACATCCTAGATCAAATCTCCACAGCCAGCACACTTTATTAAATATTTCCTAAAAAAAAATATTTTTATTTTATACATCTTTCGTATAATTTTATTTCGGATATATTTTGCATATTTTTTCCATTAAAAAATCAACAAAAAATTAAAAAATTAATCGTAATTTGCAAAAACCTTCTCAAAAGAACTTTCCATGGAAGTGAAAAATCAAACGCACAGGTTCAAATCGTAGGAGTATGATTTCTTTGTTATCACTTTTTATTGATTTCTCTTCTTTTTTTGCGAAATATTATTCTCCAAAAATTAAATTTTCACTTAAAACAGTAATCCGTACTTTCCAAGACTTGTCCAAAAGGACTGCATCGATGTGAAAAAAAAATACGATAGGAGATCCGGGATGCACTTTAAAAGAAATGTTTGTAAACTTTTCGAAAAGATATCGTTGGAATGAAAAAATCTATCTGATGTGAATTCGGAGATGCCTTATAAAAAAAAGTTTGTGGAAAAACTTCCATTTTTTTTGCAAATTTTAATGGGCCTGCAATCTTAATAATTTATGAAAATATTTTTTTCTAGATCGGCGCTTCGCCAAAAATGGGTCAATATGTCCAGAGCCACTTTCGTCATAAGTGTTGATTTTGTGTGCCTTTGATCGAACTTTGGAAAGCCAAAAGTAGATTCCAATAAATCTAAAAGATCAAAATATATATTTATTCAGACAGTAAAAAAAAACTCAAAATATATAGCTGCTTTTACTTGTTTTGCATTACATATCAGCCACCCTGTTAATTTAAAAAACAACAAAAAAACCACTCAAAATTGGTCGCGTTCGTTGCAGCAAATTTTATTTAATTATAAAATATTAACAAAAATCATCCACATACCACAATTTAGATACCCCCAGCATTTATAAAAAATTCTATAAAAAACAACTACCCATAACTAAATCTGCCAATTTTAAAACAAAATATTTAATTCATACAACAATATTTTAAGCGTATAAGTGCGTTTAAACGTTTTAAAACGAAATTGCTTCAAAGTGACTAGTTTTCCAAAAATATAATCATTAAAAAAACAAGTAATACGGGCCGTAGGTTCGGCAGGCCGAAGCTTATTACCCTCCATCATGGATTGCCGTCAGAAACTTCATCTAAACACTCCATCCACAATCGAATTACGTTGCCGATGGCAAAAAATGGATATCTTAAACTCCTAACACCATTCTTGCTAAATTGTATGTAAGTCCATACGTGGTATATATTAAATAAAAAAAGAATCGAATCAATACGTATTATAATTAAGTTTGAACAAAGTAGACATAAAATCTTGACAAATTCTACAAAATTTAAAACATTTTAACAAAATTTCTATAGAAATAAAAATTTTCACAAAATTTTCTATAGAAATAAAAATTTTTGACAAAATCTTCTTATAGAAATCAAAATTTTGACAAAAAATTTTACTATAGAAATAAAAATTTGAAAATCTTTCTATGAAAAAAATTTGGACAAAATTTCTACAGAAATAAATTTAACAAATTTCTATAGAAATAAACTTTGAAAATTCTATAGAAATAAAATCCTTGGTAGATTATTTTTGCTTCGAGGTGGCAACCATGATTATGAACCGAATAAAATTTGAAACAAAACTTTCTATGAAATAAAATTTTTGAAAAATTTTCTATAGCAAATAAAATTTTTGACAAAATTTTCTATAGAAATAGAAATTTTGACAAAAATTTTCTATAGAAATAAATTTTTGTAGATTATTTGCCTAGTGTCTACTCATGATTAATGAAGCCGATATGGACCAATTTTTGTGTGATTGAACCAATTTGGTGTGGTGTAGCGACCCATAGACTAACACCACCGGTTTGGGCCTAATTTGCAACCGGGACGGATGAATTTTGCTCCTCCAAGAAGGTTCCGGAGGTCAAATCTGGAGAATTTATATGGGGCCATATATAATTATTGTACCGATATGACCAATTCTGCACGTTTGCTTAAATATCAATACTAACACCATTTTCCAAATTACAACCGGATGCGATGAAAATTTGCTTCTCTTGAGACTTCCAAGCCAAATTTGGGATTCGATTTATCATGGGGGCTATATATAATGATGAACCGATGTGGTGACCAATTTTTGCATGGGATTAGAGACCATATACACAACATCAGTGTACCAAATTCAGCCGGACGGTATGAAATTTGCTTCTCTTTGAGGCCTCCGCCAACCCAAATCTGGGGATCGTTCTATATGGGCGCCATATAATTAATTATGGACTATGTGGACCAATTTTGCACGGGTTGTTAGGAGAATACCAATACCATGTTGACCAAATTCAGCCGGATGGATGCAATTTGACTTCCTTTTGAGGCTCCGCACAGATCTGACGGGACCTATTACTATGGGGCTATAAATAATTATACAAGATGTGAACCAATTTTCCTGCATGATTGTTAGAGACCATATTTACCAAATCATGTACCAAATTTCGAGCGGATCGGATGAAATTTCTTACTCTTTGAGGTCCGCAAGCAAATCTGGGATCGTTATATGGGAATATATAATATGGGACGATGTGGACCAATTTATGCAGGTGTTAGACACCATATACCAACACCAGTGTACCAAAGTTTCAGGCCGATCGGATGAAATTTTGCTTTTCTTTTAGCATCCGCAAACCAAATCTGGACGTTTATCATGGGCTATATATAATTATGGACCGATTAGGACAATTTTTGCATGGTTGTTAGACCATACTACCAACACCATATTACCAAAATTTCAGCGGCGGCACATGAAAATGCTGTTGTTAGAGGCTCCACAAGCCAAATCTGAGGGTCCTTATATGAGGGCTATACGTAAAAGTGGACGATATCCCATTTCAATAACCGTCCCACCTACATGCGATAACAACTACTTGTGCCATTTCAAGTCGATAGCTTTTTTTCGTTCGGAATTAGCCGTGATTCAACAGACGGCGACAACGACGAACGGACATGCTATAGATCGACTCAGAATTTCACCACCAGCCCAGAATATAATACTTATGGGGTCGATGAGCAATATTTCAGTGTTACAAACGAATGACAAAGTAATATACCCCATGTCCTATGATGAGAGGCAGGTTATAAAAACATTACGACACTAATGCAAGTGTACAAAAAATAAAGCGCTTGAGCGAAAATGAGAAAAAAAAAAGACTAAAAAATCAAAACAATAAAATCCGTGGCCCAATAAACAACGGCTAAGTGTGGATTTATTTTCAGGGGGAGCAACAAAACATCAAACGAAAGAAAAAGAGCTTGAAAACAAGTGAACATCCAACGTTAGGAGCTTGTTATTGCCGTCTGCTTCTCTGTCGGGTAGTTGCATTGAGTCTCTGTGGACCGGCTTGTTACAAAGCGCCACTAATATTGTTGTCACCAGTGGAAAGTGAAGGACGTTATTCGACATATAACGGACGTGTAGTTGTCGATATTTCCATTATTCTCAATATTCCCACACTAGGTTGTTGGATATATACACAGAGAGCCCCCACTCATAATCAGCAATGTCACGCCTAATGTGAGTGTGTGGGCACGTGTCTATGACGAGTTATTTCACTTTCTTGAATTTTGTGTTTGGAGGGAATTTGCTAAATAGCAATAAAAATTTTAAATGAAAAGAAAAAAATGATTTAAACAATTTAATAACGCGCGCAAAATTTGTCCCCATAAGCAAATGGGGAGGAAAATGGATATCCGGGTAGACATTTGGTTCAGAAAGTAAACAGAGATTTGTGTTTATGCACTTAGAGAATTTTATTTATTTTATCTTATTCCAGTTTTGTACTTCACACTTTCTCGCAAGTTTAAGCCACTACCTCGGACGTTCATGAATTACGATCAAATCTATTCGGATAGATGTGTTGCGCTGTGAGTGAAATTTTCACTCACACTCACGCACATTCGACGAATCAAAATGTTTATTCACACACGCTCACGCACGATACGTGTGAGCCACTCACGCTAACGCACATTCAACGACAATTCACGTTGACTTACGACAACATTCACCGAGAATCACGACATTTTCCAACGGCGAGTGGCCCAAAGGTAACCAAAATTCATCAAATAGAATATAGTGCGACAGCCAAAAATTTTAATTCATGCACATTTACGAAACCGATTTTATTTCTCACGCCACGAGTATTTGTTTACAGTCCATACACGCACATTCACGAGAGTTTGCTTCCAGATTTTGTCACACTCCACGGATTCACTGCGTGCCGTGATGACTAATTTCGTGTCACGCGCAACACCTCTAATTTCAAATCATATTAATGGTGTTATTACCATTTGTTAGTCCACTTTTTGGACGCGATTTGCAACACGGTCAGTATGCGGATAACGTGAATAAAAAAATTTATTCACATTTAATTGCCTGTAGCGCTCTAACAATAGCCACTTGTGGTTTCAAGCATAATATTAAGCAATCGCCACTACACGCAGAATAAGGAATATATCATCTCAAACTTTATTTAAAGGGATGATACGGTCAAATTGGTCAAGGGAAAACGCGTGTTAAATCGGTGAAATCGTTTATTTAAAAAAATCAAACATTAATAATTTCTTTTCAAGTTCAATTAGTATATAAAATTCTAGGAAAAATATTCAGTTAGGCTATTCGCTTTTCAAATCGAATCTGCCGGGGCCTCACGCTTGACACCCTGCCATCAGATTTGTGTACAGTGGTCCACCTCTTCGCCGCAGAAAGCAGTTTGCCTTGGAATTCGCTTGCTCGTCCTTAGCATTTGTTTTTGGTCTTCTTTTAGTTTCCGCTTGACAATAGCCACAGCTATTTCTCAATTGGGCGTGAGCTCTGGCGTGTTGGGAGCGGTCTTTCCTTGGGAACCACGCTGCACCGTTGTTGGCGCGTTACCCACTCCATGGCCTTTATACCGTAATTGCCAAGATAACCAAATCCGGCCAAAACATACCGAACAACCGTGTTTCTTCTGGAAGCAGCAGACGTTTATTCAAAACACTCTTTCACGTAAATTCTTGGTTGACAGTTCCGGAAGCTATGAAAATGTTGCTTTCAAGCCACAGTACAGATGGCTTGCCAAACCAGATATTTCTTTGCGAACTTTTGATCAGTTTTTATGGGCTTGAAAAATATCTGCTACCTTTCCTCTTCCTTTTTGCCGTATGAAAACTGCCTGTCCGGAAGCGCTTTAGTCGCTTTTGACCGAGGTTTCGTCGTCCATTACCACGCAGTTCAAACTTCGTCAGCATCGTTGGTACAGCCTCCGGATCGCGCTTTTGGCCGTTCGTATTTTGTTATCATTCGCGATTTGGAGTCACTTTTACCTTCTTGTTAAGTTCGAATAGTCCGCTCGTGGCCGATTTTGCACGGTTTGAGACGATACACCAGCTATTGGTCATTCTCGGAGAGAGATGTAGGCGTGTGGCTGGAAAAGTTACACGGCAACTCTCTGTGTCGTCTCAGCGGCGTGCCGGGTGTCGATCCACCGATTCCAGACTCCTGGCTGTTCGACAAACGTTCCCAAACACTAATGTACATGTAACGGGGGCAACTGGTACAGCCAGACTGCGTGCGAGTTAGCTCGGAATCGCGATGCGCGAGCAAAAATGATACGCTGCTCTCGTGCTGGACGCAGGTGACAACTTGTAAGAGAATCCAAAATCAAAATAGGACCAAACATTCTACACACGCACACCTGTTCAAAATGAGGGGGTCAGGGTCTCTGCCTGTGTGCTAAAAATTTCCATACGGAATGATCTTATTGTCTGGAATGTGATCAGGGCCATCAGAAATAAAAATAGTCAAGGATGCCTTAATCTGAAAAAAGGAGTGTTGCTGCTGAGGGAACCGAAATAAACAAGGGCAAAGGGTCTGAGCCTAAAAAAATCTAAAAAGGCTAAGTAAAAAGGTAGAATAATTCGCTACCCCGCCTATGCATTGATAATCGGTGATGATCTAAAAAAATGTAACATTGAAAGACATCAGAAATAATAATTAGTCGGTGTCTAAAATCCCGAAAAATATTTCACTAATGACTCTGTAGAAGTTGTTCAAAATACCAATGGCAACCACACTCAGTATCAACAATTACTCTCGCTTGCTATATCACGCAAGACCCCTATAGATGGGGATAAACTCGTCTACTATAAAGCGGCACTGCTTTGACCTACCTAATGATATCCTAACAAAATGTATGAAAAGAGTCTAACGCTCTCTCCCCAAAACCTCATGAATACATCAGACAAGAACAAAAATGTAGTATCTGATCCTCCTCATTAAATGATTTCGGGAACTAAAGCCACACAATTTAACTATAAGCTTTTTAGTTTCATAGAAATATTGGTAGACTGTTGGTGTGATACAAGTACTCTTCTAGTTTCTCTACATACGTTATCTCTTGTTGTACGTTAGTTACGGGAACATTATCCTAGATCTAAGTTAAATTAACGTAAAACCCGAGAAAATATACTCAAATGTAAGCATAAATTAGACTTAAATTAGTGTCTTCCAAAAATAGTTCAGAATTTCTATTAATTTTGTAAATTTTACCAAAAATGCGTCCTTCGTGAACTTCGTATGTCACTAAAGACATTCTTGCAAT
>PGFW01043158.1:27256-44082 GCA_003123925.1 Haematobia irritans | reverse complement strand
CCGAAACGACGTTCCACATTGCAGTGAAACCACTCAGAGAATCTTTTGGAAACACACTGGGAAATGTCACCAAGCATTACTGAGGGGGTGCGAATAATCCACAGCTGAAAAACCTTCTTGGTGTTTTCTGGTTCGAAACTTGGGTTCGAACCCACGAACCCCTGTGTATGCAAGGCGGGCCATTGCTACCATTGCACCACCGGTGTGGCTCCCATGGCGGTGCATTGAATTCTTGGTGGCCAATTCGAACGGTGTGAATTTTCAGTTACTTCCTTTGGCAAATAAACCGGATCATTGTTTTGTTCACGAGTGGCCCAATTTGAATTACTTCTCATCGGGAGCAAATGCAAGGATTGTTCGTTGCAAACGAAGCAACCCTGGCTCTATCCATGTGCCCAACGTCGTTGTTGCATATTTGTGAGCTCTTGACTGCTTTTTTGTAACACTTCAATGACTTTTAGTCCAAGCTTAGGTTTTGGAATATTGTGTGTTAATCCATTCTCGTGATATGTTCCATTCACGAGCAGTTTTTTATTTACCACTGTGACATGATGTTACGGATCAATATCTAGCCTTACACTTTCTTTGGATTAGGTTCTGGTGTTTTTACCGTTTTGTATTCTCGTCCACTGTTTGGATTGCGATGCAACACTGTCCAGTATCATAGTTAAGAAAACAATGTTACGAGAAACAAAAATTTCATACACATTTATATTGGAGAGCTCTTACGATACGCCATTTGTTGTTATTCCAGGTCAAATGCTACAGTAATGCACGCTTGAAATTCATTACGATAATACTTTTATAGCTGGATGTAATAGATCAAAAATGCTTTTTGTAAGCTTGTAACAAATAAAATATGTTGAACTGTCACTGGAGTAAATCTGTCTGTCGAACTGTTTAGAAATGGTGGCAACCTGAAATTGGTTTTAATACATACCAGACGCACTGTATATGTTGGGCTAGAAAATAATATTTTGCAGCTTTCTCTCTTTCTAAACACATATATTATTATACGGCTATTTCTAAATGAATAATGTTTGCAGCCAACTATCATGACTTACAAAAGGCTATGTCCCAACATAATATGTTCTAACATATATGTCACAAACATGTTTGCCTTAGTTTTATGAAACATTATAGGCTTGCACTTAAAAATAATGTGTTAAAAAAATTTGAGTTCCAAACATACAATATTTACAAACAAACATATAAAAAACAGTCTTTTTCGTCCGTGTATTTAATAAAAATTAACTTGTTGATCAGTGTTAGTCTTTTTAACCATATAACTTTTTTGTAATGAATTATGTAAACCAGAACCATGATTTTCGAACTACATTCTCACACTCATTTTAATTAGCTAAATTAATAATTTTTAAAAACAAAATTTTTTATAACAAAAGTAAAAGTAACCAAATTCGATTCTATAAACTTCAAAGTTAATACCGCCAAATGAGAGAATAATCCCTGAAGCGAACGTAATAATAGGCATTAGAAACTAAACTAAAGTATTAAAGTATTTCCATTTTAATACGTTGCCAATGATTTCCTGACAGTAAGGAAATAACGATATGAGCTTAAAGTTAACATGTAACACACATTTGAATAGTTCCGCGGACATTATAGCCATGCATGGCTACAGACATCACACATAGAGTCAACTTTAATTCGTTGAATTCATCACACCTCTATAGGAATGCTGTCGCTGTAGTGAATGAAGCATAGTCGGATACTTTCTTGTTTCTGTTGATTTTATGCCATTGGTTACTGTCATCATTTAGAGCTGCTTGTTTTTCGATTTTCTTATAAAATCATTGGTAGATTTGAAAATCTTTTCAGTCCAATTTTGAAATCGTATCGTCTCGTTGTTAACTCTCCCCGGTCGCTTAACGAAGAAACCCACACCAACACACGCACACACAATGAGATTTTGGTGTTCAGTAAGTTCTATGTTCCATATCAAAATAACTGAAGACTGAACGGAATGAATTAAGTGTTAGAGCAATAATTAAACGCCCCTTGAACCAATGTTCGGGTGTTAATTTTTAATTAAAAGGTGTCATAAATTCCACCCCAAGAAAAAAATTAAATGTGGCAAAAGCATGAAGAAATTTATAATCAAATTATGATTATGTGGTTCAAAATTCACAAAAAAAATCAGGAAGTGTTTTAATCATGAAAATCGATTTGATGAAGAACTAAAATAAAAATCAAAGAGTGACTATAATTACCATGGATTTAATCAAAAAAAAAAAAAAGAAAATGCTTTACTGAAACATTTATCAGTGCAAATGTATTACCCCCATAGTAAATTCAATGGCATCCAAGGACTCTTCCTATCATTGACATTTCATGGATTAAATTTTAAGTGAACATAATGGAGAATACATCCGGTGAAACTATTCATACTAAACGTTCGTTTTACATTGACCTTCAGACTGTATGATAATGACCCTTCGCTTATGTTGGTTGAATGCAACTGGCATTTCAAGAACAAATTCGTTCATCGAACTGAGAGTTATGATCATGTGGTTCATATGGCTAAAGATTCATCATAGTCATAATTAAATCATTTCTAAATGTTGTAAAACCTAGAGCTTGTAAAAATAATTGTTTTATATTTTTTTTAATAATATACCATTTATTGTAAATTATCCTATCTCATAATATGCGAATTACATCAAATTACTTTTAAAGATCATTACAATAATATGTTTTGTAAGGTCTGTTTGGGTAATTTTGAGTTAAAAACTTGTATGAAAAATTTTATGGATTAGTAGAAGTGTACGCGAACACCTTCCAATATCAATTTACCATGAATTAGTTCATAACTTTTAAACAAATTGAAACCATAAAAATATTCTAATTTTGTACTACACTTATAAATGACATTGGAATGTGAATATTTATGACTTCAAATAATTGTTAATTATGGACTACTTCTTTCAAGTTTTACTGGAAGTAAAATCTTGTATATTATCTATTTCACAAATGTCAAATTTGATCTCTCTAAGAGACAGCTCTTTGGCTCTCCATTGCTATCTTCTTGTAGTAAAGGAACGATTTCCAGGAAAACAATTACGATAATTATGAAAAATGAAGGGTACGTTAATAGAGCTTTTATAAATGCTGATAGTTTATTACGTGTACCAAAAGTGAGAACTGCAACCTCTAGGGATTGCAGACATCTCTCTCGTTATGAGTGCTGTCAAAATCTTTTTTTAGCTTAACCCTATTTCTACCGAAATAAACCTAATGTAAAATTTTTTTTCCATATAGAAAAAATTGTAATGTAGAGGATCAACCTCAATTAGTACAAGAGATATATGAGCTTGTTCTTTTTCATTATGGAATTGTGGCCAAATTTACTAAAGACATACAGTACAAAAATGGTCTCAAAATTGCGTATTTTTCGTATATTGTAAAAAAAAGTTTATAAAAATGCATTTTAGTGCTCACCAGTATGAAAAATATTTCTAGCTTATTTAGATTGAAACCTTTACTTTAAAATACCATTCAAAAATAAATCGAATCTAAGTGGGGTCGCTTTCGAATGCCCTCCTAACTGCACATCGGTAGCCAAAGGGTTAATGTTAAGGTGTCGGATTGATTATGAAAATGCCGCAACAAATAGAGATATCAGTTGGGCATCTTTTCGTTGTAAGACGCCAATTTAATTGCTTTGGTGAGTAAGTAGTTTGAAAAGGAAAATGGACGTTATTTCACAGCATGAAAATTTCATTAAAATTTGGCTAACGAAATGTTCTCACTATAAATTTTGTTTCGATCTGCAACTCCTTCAATAGAAACAGCGTGTTCAAAAAGAATACGCATCCGCAATATTTTTTACAGTCCATAAATAATTTACATAAAAAGTGTTTATTCGGGACAATGAAATTCATAATGATATGATGAATGTGTTAGGTGAAAGTGTTCCTTCATATGCAACCAGTTAAAAAAATTGGTTGCTGAATTTAAACGTAGGTCGTACAAGCATTGAAGATGAACCACGTAGTTGGACGTCCAATAACCAGCAACAACAACAGAAATTGTAGGCAAAGTAGCATGATATGGTATTAAATGATCGACGAATAAAAGTTGCTGAATTTGCAAATATCATGCGGCATCTCAAATGATCGAGCCCATTAATTTTGCTTTGAAGAACTTACAGATGAAAAAGCTTTCTGCAAGATGGGTGCGGCATTTTGTTTTTTAACAGTCGATCAAAAACACATAAGAATGAACCATTTCAAGCTTGTTTGGATCATTTTTAAGCGAAAATTAAAATGGAATTTTAAACCGTTCGTTTCATAAACTGTGATGAAAACATGGATCACCACCTATACTCCAAGGACAAAAGAACAATCCAAAACAATGGACTGAAGCTGGAGGAAGTGCCCAAAGAGGCGAAAAACAATTCAATGGCTTGGCTAAGGTCTATGCAACGGTTTTTTGGGACTTCAAAAGCTATTTTATGATTGACTATACTGCTAAATGAGGAAAGAGTAACTATTGCAACCTTTTGGATTCAATTAAATGTACAAATTCGAAAAGAAAAAGTCCTGGCTTACAACACAAAAAAATAAATTTTTTCATCAAAAACAACGCACTTTAGCGGCCAAGAGTGCTTAACAATGGCTAAAATCAACGATTAAAGTATGAGGTTGATGAATCCTGATTTAGATCCCAGTGACTTTTACTTGCTTCTCAAATCTAAAAAAAAAATTCCTTGCTGGCAAGCGTTTTCACTCAAAGAAAGATGCCAATTACAGTTGTTAAACACTATTTGAAGACCTGAGGGAAAACTATTTTTAATCAAGGGATAGATTGGTTTAGAAAGCGTTGGACTAAGTGTATTGAAGGTTTCAGGAATTATATTCAAAAAAAAAATAAAATATTTTTGAAAAACAACTCATTCTCTTTCATTGAAGGTTAAGAAGTTTCCGAACCGCCCTCGTATTTAGTGAGAACATTTCGCTTAGCCCAAATTTAATGAAAATTTTATGCTGTGAAATAACGTCCATTTTCCTTTTCAAACTTACTTACTCACCAAAAGCATTAAATTTGGCGTCTTTACAACGAAAAGATGCCCAACTGATATCTCTATTTGTTGCGGCATTTTCATAATCAATCCGACACCTTAAATTAAACCTTTTTGGCTCGATGTGCAGTTAGGAGGCTTCGAAAGCGACCCCACTTAGATTCGATTTATTTTTGAATGGCTATTTATAAAGTAAAGGTTCAATCTAAATAAGCCTACGAAATATTTTTCATTACTGGTGAGCACTAAAATGCATTTTTTATAAACTTTTTTTTACAATATACGAAAAAAATACGCAATTTTTTGAGACATTTTTGTACCGTATGTCTTTAGTAAATTTTTTGGCCACAATTCCATAATGAAAAAGAACAAGGCCTCATATATCTCTTGTTTTACTAATTGAGGTTGATCCTCTACATTTACAATTTTTTCTCTATATGGAAAAAATTTTACATTTAGGTTTATTTCGGATAAGAAATTAGGGTTAAGCCTAAAAAAAAGATTTGACAGCACTCATAACGAGAGAGTGTCTGCAATCCCTAGAGGTTGCAGTTTCTCACTTTTGGTACACGCTTAATAACTATCAGCATTTATAAAAGCTCTATTAACGTACCTATCATTTTTCATAATTTATCGTAATTGTTTTCTGGAAATCGTTCCTTTACTACAAGAAGATAGCCAATGGAGAGCAAAGAGAGAGAGATCACAATTTGAATTTGTGAAATAAGATAATATACAAGATTTTACTCTCCAGTAAAACTTGAAAGAAGTGTCCATAATTAACAATTATTTGAAGTCATAATATTCACATTCCAATTGTCATTTATAAGTGTAGCTACAAAATTTAGAATTATTTTTATCGGTTTCAATTGTTTAAAAAAGTTATGAACTAATTTCATGGTAATTGTATTGAAGGTGTTCGCGTACACTTCTACTATCCATAAAATTTTTCATATCAAGTCTTTCCTAAACTCAAATTACCCAAAACAGACCTTACAAAAACATATTATTGTAATGATCTTTTAAAAGTAATTTGATGTAATTCGCATATTATGAGATAGATATTTACAATAAATGGTATATTATTAAAAAAAAATATAAAACAATTATTTTTACAAGCTCTAGGTTTTACAACATTAGAAATGATTTAATTATGACTATGATGAACTCTTTAGGCATATGAACCACATGATCATAAACTCTCAGTTCGATGAACGAATTTGTTCTTGAAAAATGCCAGTTGCATTCCAACCAACATAAGCGAACGGGTCATTATCATACGTCTGAGTCAATGTAAAACGAAACGTTTTAGTATTGATAGTTTCACCCGGATGTATTCTCCATTATGTTCAATAAATTTAATCCATGAAATTGTCAATGATTTAGGAAGGAGTTCTTCAGACTGTATTGATAATTGACCTTCGCTTATGTTGGTTGAATTGCAACTGGCATTTCAAGAACAAATTCGTTCATCGAACTGAGAGTTATGATCATGTGGTTCATATGGCTAAAGATTCATCATAGTCATAATTAAATCATTTCTAAATGTTGTAAAACCTAGAGCTTGTAAAAATAATTGTTTTATATTTTTTTTTAATATATTACCATTTATTGTAAATTATCCTATCTCATAATAATGCGAATTACATCAAATTACTTTTAAAGTCATTACAATAATATGTTTTGTAAGGTCTGTTTGGGTAATTTTGAGTAAAAACTTGTATGAAAATTTTATGGATTAGTAGAAGTGTACGCGAACACCTTCCAATATCAATTTACCATGAATTAGTTCATAACTTTTTAAACAAATTGCAAACCATAAAAATATTCTAATTTTGTTACTACACTTATAAATGACATTGGAATGTGAATATTATGACTTCAAATAATTGTTAATTAGTGGACTACTTTCTTTCAAGTTTTACTGGAAGTAAAAATCTTGTATATTATTCTATTTCACAAATGTCAAATTTGATCTCTCTCTCTTTGGCTCTCCATTGCTATCTTCTTGTAGTAAAGGAACGATTTCCAGGAAAAACAATACGATAATTATGAAAAATGAAGGGTACGTTAATAGAGCTTTTATAAATGCTGATAGTTTATTTCGTGTACCAAAAGTGAGAACTGCAACTCTAGGGATTGCAGACATCTCTCTCGTTATGAGTGCTGTCAAAATTTTTTTTAGCTTAACCCTATTTCTACCGAAATAAACCTAATGTAAAATTTTTTTTCCAATATAGAAAAAATTGTAATGTAGAGGATCAACCTCAATTAGTACAAGAGATATATGAGCTTGTTTTTTCATTATGGAATTGTGGCCAAATTTACTAAAGACATACAGTACAAAAATGGTCTCAAAATTTGCGTATTTTTTCGTATATTGTAAAAAAAGTTTATAAAAATGCATTTTAGTGCTCACCAGTTATGAAAAATATTTCTAGCTTATTTAGATTGAAACCTTTACTTTAAAATACCATTCAAAATAAATCGAATCTAAGTGGGGTCGCTTTCGAATGCCCTCCTAACTGCACATCGTAGCCAAAGCAGGTTAATGTTAAGGTGTCGGATTGATTATGAAAATGCCGCAACAAATAGAGATATCAGTTGGGCATCTTTTCGTTGTAAGACGCCAATTTAATTGCTTTGGTGAGTAAGTAGTTTGAAAAGGAAAATGGACGTTATTTCACAGCATGAAAATTTCATTAAAATTTGGCTAACGAAATGTTCTCACTAATACGAGGGCGGTTCGGAAACTTCTTAACCTATCAATGAAAGAGAATAGTTAGTTTTTCAAAAATATTTTTATTTTTTTTTTTGAATATAATCTCCTGAAACTTCAATACACTTAGTCCAACGCTTTCCTAACAATTCTATCCCTTGATTAAAATAGTTTTCCTCAAGGTCTTCAAAATAGTGGTTTACAACTGTAATTGCATCTTCATTTGAGGTGAAACGCTTGCCAGCAAGGATTTTTTTTTTAGATTTGAGAACAAGTAAAAGTCACTGGGATCTAAATCAGGATGGTCAATCAACTCATACTTTAATTCGTTGATTTTAGCCATTGTTACACTCTTGTGCGCTAGTGCGTTGTTTTGATGAAAAATTATTTTTTTGTGTTGTAAGCCAGGACGTTTTTCTTTTCGAATTTGTACATTTAATTGATCCAAAAGGTTGCAATAGTACTCTTTCCTCCTTTAGCAGATAGTCAATCAATAAAATACTTTTGAAGTCCCAAAAAACCGTTGCCATAACCTTACCAGCCAATTGAATTGTTTTCGCCTTCTTTGGGGCACTTCCTCCAGCTTCAGTCCATTGTTTGGATTGTTCTTTTGTCTCTGGAGTATAGTGGTGGATCCATGTTTCATCAACAGTTATGAAACGACGTTTAAAATCCATTTTATTTCGCTTAAAATGATCCAAACAAGCTTGAGAAATGTTCATTCTTATGTGTTTTTGATCGACTGTTAACAAATGCGGCACCCATCTTGCAGAAAGCTTTTTCATCTGTAGTTCTTCAAGCAAAATTAAATGGGCTCGATCATTTGAGATGCCCATGATATTTGCAAATTCACGCACTTTTATTCGTCGATCATTTAATACCATATCATGCACTTTGGCTACAATTTCTGTTGTTGTTGCTGTTTTTGGACGTCCACTACGTGGTTCATCTTCAATGCTTGTACGACCACGTTTAAATTCAGCAACCCAATTTTTTACTGTTGCATATGAAGGAACACTTTCACCTAACACATTCATCATATCATTATGAATTTCTTGTCCCGATAAACCTTTTTTATGTAAATATTTAATGACTGTAAAAAAATTGCGGATGCGTATTTTTTGAACACCTGTTTCTATATGAAGGAGTTGCCAGATCGAAACAAAATTTAACATGTGTTCATAACAGATATGGAAGATTCCTTAACACCACATCCTCGTAACGGATTACATGCAAACCTATAGAACGATTTTAGAAATAATGCAAAGTAGGAGAAAACAAATTAATATTGGGCCTAGAGTAAATTACTCATATTTTAATACCATCAGCAAGTTTTTGGGAATAATGATTTACCATCACAGGAATGTTTCCATACATCAAATGTTCACGAATACTACTTACATAGAGGATTGATTTTCTGTTTATTCTTTGCAAAGCGCTTTGTTCACATATTGTCCACGTTTACAACTTATAATACTGTACAGAAGTACCTTCTCGTTAGGATTTTTCCTTGCGCAAGTAACCAAAATGTACATTTAATAGTTAGTACTTATCAGTTTTAAACTAACTAACCTCCAAGATTATTTGTTTATGAAAGTTTGTTGCTAGGTAATTATGAACGTTTGAGGTCATACATTTAATATAAACAAACTCACTCAAAAAGATTGGTGTTCTCCTTGGTTAGACTCTAAAAATGTCTCACGCAGGAGTTAACGGAAATCGGACGAAGGTATAGACTTCCTTATTGTTCGATATTGAAATGTTGTAGATTTATATAGGATTCCATTGTAGATCATTATTGGCATGTGTTGAAGAAGTAAAATAACCGATTTCAGTTAAATGGAACAAATTTGTTTAAGTCAAATTAGGAGGTCGTGAACCAATATAAACCATATTCGGCATTATTTTTAAACGCCTAAAAATAACACCATTTCAAAATATCAGCTAGATTATATGGAAAATTGCAGCTTGTAGAAGGTCAAGAATTAAAATAGGATATAAACTATATTTAGTATATACAGTGTTACTTATTGGCACAGCACCCTAAACCACATAGTGTTCAGGGAATCTACGAAAAATGTGCCTACCAAGAATATTGATTTTAAGCTCCATAGACTCAGAACCACCTTCTGAGTCCGTTTAGCCTTGGTGTCCGTCCGCCTGACCCTATATTTGTTGTTCGCAATATTAAGACCACTATTATTAACTGATTTTTGATGAAATTTGGGTACAGCGATGCTGGAAGGAATGGTGGAATATAGGTTCACAACTAAAACAAAAATTGGTCTATTCATTTCTAGACTGCCTGACGCTGTTACAAACAAAACGGAATGCCAAAAAGTATTAAAGTGTCAAAAAACACTTATTTAGAACTAACTGTGTCAATATTTTTGTTCCTCAAAATATGTGACCCTTTTTATTTTTTTATAATTTAAATATTGAAAAAACCAAAAAAAAATTCTAAAATAAAAAGTGATCTATATTCTAAATTGAGTTATAATCCAAATTAAAATATTTTTTAATTTAAAAAAATTCATATCACTTTTAAAATGTGGTTTTTAAACAAAATTGTTTGTTGTGCCAATACTTATGTGCGTCACCGTATATATTTAGGGATTTAAAATACCACAACGTAGATCTCAAGATTCAGCTAAATAAGATGAAAATTGCTACTCTATACCTTCACAAATTTAAACGGGGCCTTTATGGGGATGAAGATTAAAAACATAAAAGGCTTTATGTGGGGCCTATATCGAAACCTGAACCAATACAATCCATCTTAGTCCATTGCGGGACAAGAGGTACACGAACTGCGTTATCAAGTTGAAATCAGTTTCCTCTTTGCCAATATTTCAATTCAGCTTTGAATCGTCCTTATATTTACAAATAGTTCAATACTTTAAACATTGTAACCTTCTTCCATGTAATCGATGGTTATCACACCTTGTACTTCCCGCCGATGGGACGGTTTTCGACTTCTTCGTAACACGATGCGCGGGTGCAATCCCCAATTCCTTAATTCATTAGTCTGCGGATTATTATCGTTAACTCTCACAGAAATGATTCAGTAAATATCAACAATTGTACTTAAGTAGTGAACTTATAGTTGCGCTGGTCTTCCGGAGTGGGCAAACTTTCCCCAAGGCAAATAAAAATTTGAATTTTTTCTTTAAATTGTTTTCCCTTTTTTTCTACTTTTTGGATATGCACAATTTAATAAAAAATTCAAAAAATATTTGGACTCAAGCATATGGGATTTCTAATGGAACCTAGTGCGTAATACCAAATTTCTGCACACAGATTTAACCACGCCATCATATGTTAGATCAACAACCATTTAGATGAAGTTTTGAAATGAATATTATTGTTGACATCGAAAACAAATATAATAAATATCCAAATATAATATATTAACTTAAATCTCCTAAAGATTTCCTACTGATTTATGAACTAAATATGTCCTTGTTATACCCTCCACCATAGGATGGTATATTAACTTTATCATTCCGTTTGTAACACATCAAAATATTGCTCTAAGACCCCATAAAGTATATATATTCTGGGGCGTGGTGAAATTCTGAGTCGATCTGAGCATGTCCGTCCGTCCGTCTGTTGAAATCACGCTAACTTCCGAACGAAACAAGCTATCGACTTGAAACTTGGCACAAGTAGTTGCTATTGATGTAGGTCGGATGGTATTGCAAATGGGCCATATCGGTCCACTTTTACGTATAGCCCCCATATAAACGGACCCCCAAATTTGGCTTTCGAGGCCTCTAAGAGAAGCAAATTTCATCCGATCCGGCTGAAATTTGGTACATGGTGTTAGTATATGGTCTCTAACAACCATGCAAAAATTGGTCCACATCGGTCCGTAATTATATATAGCCCCCCGATCACCAGATTTGACCTCCGGAGCCTCTTGGAAGACCAAAATTCATCTGATTCAGTTGAAATTTGGTACGTAATGTTAATATATGGCCTCAAACACCCATGCAAAAATTGGTCGATATCGGTCCATAATTATATGTAGGCGCCATATAAAACCATTCCCAGATTTGACCTCCGGAGCACCTTGGAAGAGCAAAATTCTTCCCATTCGGTTGAAATTTGGTACGTTATGTTAGTATATGGTATCCAACAACCAAGCAGGAATTGGTTCCAATCAGTTCAATATTATATAGCTCCCATATAAACCGATCTCCAGATTTGACCTCCGGTGCCTTTTGGAGAAGCAAAATTCATCCGATCTGGTTGAAATTTGGTACGTAGTGGTAGTATATGATATTTAACAACCAAGCCCAAAGTGGTCCATATCAGCCCATAATCATTTATAGCCCCCATATAAACCGATCCTGAGATTTGGTTTTGGAGCCTCTTGGAGGAGCAAATTTCATCCGAAATGAGTTGAAATTTGTGGATGACAGTCTTTCGTAGAAGTTTCTACGCAATCCATGGTGGAGGGTACATTAAGATTCGGCCTGGCCTAACTTACAGCCGATATTACTTGTTATCTCTTGTGTTAAAATTTTTTGTCTATGAACCAAAAATATATCTGTTGCATGTCCTTCGGCCTATCCATTTGTATGTCCATCTACACCCTCAAAAAAATCGCTTCTGTAACATTTACCCCAAACTCATTATGCTTCAAGCATATATTATTTCAGGATTCGTCCAACCAAAATATTGTTTGTTATTGTTTAACAATATTATGTTTCACCTTAGGCATACAATTGGTAGCAAAAAAAATTAATTTGAAATTTTCTTTGTGTGGATATATTTTTAAGGCGCCAATTGGTTACTTCCATTATTTTACTTACAGCATACTCTCTAGGTCTCTCTTTCTAAACACATATATGTTTATAGGCTATTTCTAAATTAATATATGTTTGCATCTAAGCCTATTATATTTACAAACATTTTATGTCCCAAACATAATATGTTCTAACATATTAAGATATATGTCCGAACATGTTATGCTAGTTTATGAACATTATATGCCTGCATTTAAAACTATTGTGTTAAAAAATTTGAGTTCCAAATATATAATTTTTACACCCAAACATATGAAAACAGTCTGTTACGTCCGTGTACTTGACATTAATATTTTCCTCAATCATCTAAAACCTGATTACAGTATATCAGTATTTTTCTGGGATGTCAAATCCAATATATTTCAATTTGTTCCTACATAAAGCTTTCGCCGCAAATATTATCTATTTTAGAAATATTTGTATTTTCTGATGCTATAATACTATACTCCATTAACTAGAAGAATTTATAATAATTTATTTCCTAAAATTCCCAAAACGATTATTTAAAATAACTGGTATACATTATTTGCACATATTTATTTATGATATTAATAAAACTTTCTTCAGCCAGATTTTAATACTGGTAGCATTGAAAATGTCAGATTATCTAAAAAAACAAAAATATATTAAAACTATTCCTAATTAAATTGTCTTTACTTTCAAATGTTCTCATTAGCTTCAAACCAATTTGTTTTAAGCCAAAACGAAAATAATATGCACACAAGTAGAAATTATGGATATAAAATGGAAAGTGAATTAAGTTTTGTTAATTCGGCAATAATTAGTTGCAAATTTGCATATCTCTTGATTTGGGAGCTCTGAGCCTTTTTTTTATATACGAATACTAAAAAATAGCTGATAATTATCTTCAAAAAAAAACTTGAAAGATAATTATGTATTATATACATAGAAATACTTAATTTACTGGAAAAACTGGTAAATTGAAAAAAGCTTATCACTAACGAAATTAATTAGAATATTTGGTTGTATTTCTCTACCTAATCCCAAGAAGATTCTCCATCCATATTAACTGAACAAAAAAAGTCAAAGTATTTCAAATTAGAAAACCAACGTATGGAACAATCTAATAACAAATAAAAAAATTCATTTCGACAGAAGTTTGGTGAGGTAGTAAGGTTGAATCCCCCGAAAAAATATATATGCGCATTAATTAATAGTTCAGTGAGTGACAGTGATATTCCGCAGTTTGAAAACTTTGATTTGTTGACACTTTACCAGACGGGCCTTTAATACCCGGCAAAGGTTAATGAACGAGCACCTTAGCAGCCCATAAAAAAAAGAATACTTACTAATTCGCATTTCATTTCTTTTTCACCGTTTTTGTTTAGATTTTCTGCTTAAAAGGTCTCTGACGAAGAAAAAAAAACAAAATGTTAGACAAATAATCGAAACAAAACAAAAAAGAAAAACAAATCAGCCTTATGAATTAAATAAAATTTATATTTTGTTTGTTTTTATTTCAGCAATAAATTTAAGGCCTATTAATGCATTTGAAATCGATAAATGAAAACCTGTTCAAATAAGCGAAAAACCATAAAGGCGCCCAGACAGTAGAATATCATAATAAAAGAAAAAAATTGTGGATAATAAAATAAAACAGAAAATGAATTAGCCAGGCTTTTATGATAAACAAAGAGAATGTCTTTAATGGATGAATTATGGATAGTGATGATTAAGTTTCAATAAAACTGACTGCATCTCTCAAAAGAATTTGTATTATTGTTTTTTTTTCTTTCTTTTTTAAATTGTTCAACGTATTTGTAAAGTAAATATCCCCGGAAGATGAAGAATTCAATTATTCGTCTTGTGACGCGAATTTAAATTACAATATAGATTAATATTATATTACTTTTACCTTTCACCACAGCAAGTAATCACAAAGATCAAAAGAAACAAATCATAATACTCCAAGACCAAAAAATACTTTCTTACAACCCAACTCCTTTTGCAATAGATCAGAAGTTTTCTTTTGTTCAGTTTTAGACTCATTTTTTGTACAATTTAGAACATATTGTTTACAGCGGTTCAATACAGCATCTCCATCAAAAATGAAACCTTGAAAACATATTCAGTTCTTAAGTCAAGAGAGAACCATTAAATAAAAATATACATAAAAGGTAGTAAAAATTTCATTACTCAAAAAATACTTTATCCATTAGAAAATGTTTTTTGTACGGATATTCACGATTTATATCAATTTCAGTAAAATCGTGAAAAAAAATCAAAAGTTTGTGCACCGATTGTTAATGAAATAAAGTTCATTTATTCGAAATATATTTTTAAACTAACTGTTTTCTGGGATCAAAAACTGTGATTTCTGTCCAATTTTTATTACCATCCACCAATTAGGATGGGGTACATTAACTTTGTCTTTCCGTTTGTAACTCATCGAACTATCTCTATTGCAAATGCAGGCCATACGGTCCACTTACTTATAGCCCCATATAAACCGGACCCCACTCTCCTGGCTGGAGGATCCTCTCAGAGAACCGCAAAGTCTCATCTTAATCCGCGCTGAAATTGGTTACATGGTGTTAGTATATGTCTCATAACATCCATGCAAAAATTCGGTCCCATCGTTTCCCCATTATATATATATAGCCCCAATATAAACCTATTCACCAAGATTTGACCTCAGAGCCTCTTGGGACATCAAAATTATCTTGATTCAGATTGAAATTTGGTATGTGGTGTTTCAATATATGGCCTCAAACACCCATGCAAAAATTTGTCAAAATCAGAGGTCATAATTATTATATAGCCCATATAAACCGATCCCCTGGATTAGGCTTGCGGAGCCTCTTGGAACACCAAATTTCATCTCGATTGTTTGATATTTGGTACGTGCGTTATATATGGCCTCAAATACCCATGCAAAAAAATTGGTCGAAATCGGTCCATTATATGTATAGCCCCATTATAAACGATCCCCAGATTGAGCTCCAGTGCTTGGAAACAAAATTAATTCCGATCAGATGAATTTGTTACGTTGTGGTAGTATATGATATTTAAACAACCATACCAAAAGTGCTTCCATATCAGTCCATTAATCGTATTATAGTCCCCCATATAAACCGATCCTGAGATTTGGTTTTTGGATCTCTGGAGGGAGCAGAATTTCATTCCGGTCAGTTGAATTTGGTAATATGAACTAGTTATGGCCGTTAAAAAAACCATTGCCCTAACTAATTCCATTATCCGTCTAAGCTTAAGATAGCCCTACAGATAAATCGATCCCCAATCACCACAAAAATATGTCCATATCACAGTTCATAATTGTATATAGCCCCATATAAGCTACCCCATATTTCATTTTGGCTTCTCTAGTACCGCTGCAAAAGTCC
Organism: Haematobia irritans; assembly: GCA_003123925.1. Classification (NCBI taxonomy): domain Eukaryota; kingdom Metazoa; phylum Arthropoda; class Insecta; order Diptera; family Muscidae; genus Haematobia; species Haematobia irritans. The sequence goes on along the minus strand of PGFW01043158.1, from coordinate 28,143 downwards.
ATATCCGATTTCGTAATTATTTGTAACTTAACTATAATACCTTTTTTGTTCTAATATATACCCCGTATGGACTCAACCACATTTAGAAAACGATTGTTAAAGAAAGTTTTAAAAGATACCACAACCCAAGTTAATTCGATTGTATGGAATGACAGTCTTTCGTAGAAGTTACTACGCAATCCATGGTGGAGGGTTACATAAGATTCGAGCCTGACGGAACTTACGGCGTATATACTGTTATTATTTAGAAATTTTTACAGAACAAATTTTTTTTGTTTTAAAAAATTTCATTTTTTTTCAAAACTTGAACGATATCTCTAACAAACTACTTCTGAAAATTGCTGAAAACAAATGTAAAGACGACTTAAAGAGAATATTGGTTATGAGGATTTCGGATTTAGGCTGATAGAAAAAGGATTTTGAAAATATTTTTTAATCGAGTGTCGCAACATGAACGTTTGGGTAAAGACTAATGAAATGAAGAACTTATGGAAATTGTTCGTAACAAGGGGCGAGAATTTCTCATATATAATATTGGAAATGCCTTAAAGTAACGAAAAATATTTTTTTTTTATTTATTTTTGAAAAACCGACAATTGAAAAATCTCAGGAAACTTTTGACCAGTACCACTTAGATTGTGTTAAAAATACAAGTTTTTTATTCTAGATTTATATTTATGAACCTTTTTCTTTACACAGCGATAGGCCCACCATTTTTCAATTTTCAGTTAATAATAATTTACAATAATAATAATAGATTTTGCGTAAAATATTTGGTCTTTTTAGAACTTGCTAGAATTTGAAAGAATTCTAAAAATGGCGCAAAAATTCTGAAATCTCAATTATTTGAAATTGAGATACACGGGAATTTTACTTATCTCTCTCTT
>PGFW01043151.1:7147-20067 GCA_003123925.1 Haematobia irritans | reverse complement strand
CAAGTATCGAAATAACAAAATTAATCCACTATCAATCATCATGCAGCCAGCAGCAAATATAGCCATCAGACATAATGTCGTCATCATACGCCGCTAATTCGTCCTCTGCACTACCTTTTGTTTAGGCTCAACATCTAACCCAACAAATCATAAATAATCAAAAAGAATGCAGCTAAAATAGATGACCTGGCAATAGGAATGTCCAGGAGAATACGCCATCACGGTCTTGGTTAGCCAACTATAGAGATAGGGTTTTGCACAGAAAGATATTGAGAGGCTGGTTTTGTCAACCGATAGACACTGATATGCTCTATAAATTATTACCAGATTAAAGCAGCCTTTGGATGGGCCTCACAGCTCATATGATTTATTACGAATATTATGGTTGGCGGCTTTCTTTTGCTCTGGGGAACCTTTGGTGGCTCTTGTATTTGAGCACGAGTTTTTGGCCATATATGAGGGCCAAAACTGCAGTCTATTCTGAATTATTTGGCCAACATAGATTAATGTGTGTACGGACACACATACAACCGATATGTATCGCTTTCACTGGAAGATTGTTATTTAATTTCGTAGGTTAGCTATACCCAGGTTCTACAATGACTATTAATAACCTATATTGGCCAAACTGGCATGCTAAGCAATCACATTACCAAGTATACAGTGATTATGTCCTTTATAGTTTCTATGTTTTGGCCGTAATTTGTGTATTATGCACCGGCGGTCCGGCATAATCTGTCGGTGTAAGAGTATCTTTTTGTCTGTCTGTGATAATTGATTGCATTAGATTTCATGTTAATTCTCAACTAAAGCAGGAAAATTTGTCAACAGTAATAGGTAGCTTAAACGTCCCATTCCTTTTCTTAGACTCTATCATCACGTTTTGATTGGGCGCGCCTATCAGGTAGTTTTTCTTCTCATTTATTAGCAATAGGCGTTTCTTCGTCCATTTATATCCCGTCTTTGGCTTGGTGTCATCAAGGAGTATTTGTTACTTGACACAATGAGGACTAAACAGAAAAATAGTTGCCGATATGTATTCGCCCGGGTCGAACCCCAAAATAATCGTACCATGGTTTCACTTGACAACCGTAAGCAATAAAACGTTTGTGGCGAACGGGGATTGGCAAGTATTCGCGTGGAGATCTGCACCGTTTGGAAATTACCTGCCACTTATCTGCACTCCAGCATCCTCTACCTGTAGTGAACTGCCTGAATTATTCCTGATAATTGGTTGAGTAGTTGCTGGCAAGTAAGGAATGCTTGATGAGGGAATGTGGTAATAGCCGAAACGTGCCGTCCATCGGAAACCATCTGCAAGTCTATAAGGGTTTCCCAAAATAAATATGTGTGCCGATTCCGTATAACATCTTTTCCCTCTGTTGGTAAGCTACACTCTGTATAGTAATGCATGCATGTTCAAATTGTTTTAATTTTAAATTGAGGGCTTTCCATAAAATTAACAGCGATAATGAATCATGTGGTTGAAGCGGCGCAATCTTCTAGGTTGGATTGGAAGTTGAATAAATTACCGGGCTTCGCCGATTGTGTGCGTTCGTAGGCGGAATAATATTATTATAATTTATTTCAAATTAGACTATAGATAATAAAGAATAATATTACCAGATATACATTGCTAGCGAGCCTCCCAGCTAAAGGTCGGATAGATAATGTATTTCTGCAATTCCAGATATTTCCTCTTTGATCGTAATCATTTTTAAGTCTGGTTGAGGTCGCTATTTCTGAACTATAGCCTTCATGTTGGATGCTTTTACACTGCACTCTTGTATCACTTGATGTCTTATCTTTTGATCTATTAGTCTCTATATATCGATTACTCCAGATTATTGAATTATGATTAGTTAGAGCATCTATCTGATTAGGAATGAACATGGAATGCTCTTTATTGTATTTTCGGTTTGTTCTCCACAAATAATTTCTTTTGATATAATAATATAACTTAGTGATTTGTAATTCTTTGCGTCCCGTTTTAAGTTTTCGGCCATGGCCGAAGGTTTGTGTCCCTCGAATCTCTTTGGTTATTGGACAGGTTACGTAAGAAACTCTACTGAGCCGATGGCGGGATTTCTTTAAAACTTGCTAACACGCGGTTATAATGATTAATCTCGCCTTACGAGTATGTGCTAGTCGGTTACGGATTGGAGTGTTTCTAGTGGGTAGTGTTTTTTTCTGTACCTCCTCCGCCTGATATCACATGTTTCGATTAAGTCTACATTCGGTAACACATGGGGCCTGGACCAGACTTCACTTATTTTCGTGGTCTATGCTATTCATTTGGGTGGTATATTACTTTGTTCGGGGTACTATATTTGTCGTTTTCTTCATTATCCGTTCGATTTTTTGTTCACAACGACGCGATATGGTGTTTTTACTGACTATATTTTGATCAGGGGACCGAGGTTTCTGAGATTTTTGTCCTATTTCTTTTATGGCTATTATAGTTTTTGTTTGGACAATGGTACTGTTTTAATGTACAATAGAATTTTCGATTAAAGAGGTAACTGGCTCTGACTAACTGCTTGTGTTCTCGTTCAGGTGTTATCAACTAATAATAATAGTCCGATTATGATAGCGTATTATATTTTATTTTAGTTTTGCCGGTGTCTGTTTGATGTTATAAGTTTTCGAATGCTTTCATATATATAAATGGTTTTGAGAATAATAATGATTTGCTTTGACTACATGTTTTTCTATGTTAATTATCTTATATATTGTTTGGTGTGTTTGTTTATCTATTATCATGTTCGCAGAAGGAAATCTTTTGGACAAATTTTTCGGAGAGGGAGAGTAGGTTTTTGAATTATTTGTACACAAGAGTTTCTATAGATTTCGTGCAAGTTATTTTGTCAATTTTCTATAAGTTTTTGGCCTACTGGCATTACATTTACAATTTGCAAATAGAATATGTATAAGCATTTTGACAAAATTCTCTTTCTTACTTAGGAAATTGACTGTGGTTCTGGACAATGGTTTTTACTTATAATGAATTTTGTATATATTTGTGGCTAGTAATATTTTGTTTCTGCTCGTAGTCGTGTTCAACCAATGGATTTAAAAAATTGAAATGTCTCGGATATGGGTTCTTTTGTGTGTCGGATGGGGATCTGGCTATATATTAAGTGTTTCCTGCTTCTTCTCGTATTATAGACCCTGCAGTTTATGGGACCATGTTGTTAGATGGTTATCGGTCTTATTTTCGGGTCCTTCCATACTGTAACATTGCTCATCGGATCCATATATTGTCAACGCGGTATTTCTTGGATGGTAATTTTGCTTCCTCCAAGAGCTCGCTGGAGGACAATTTGGGATGCGATTTAATAGGGTGGCTGATTAATTTTCTTATGTTTTTATATGGATCCGATATTGGATCCAGATCTCTTGCGCGTTTTGTAGAGACCTTCTAAACATTGAGCTTTACACCCATGTCTTCTGAAACTCTTCTATATCTGTGATTGGATATACTGTTTTCGCTTCCTCCCCAACTGGAGCCCGGAGGACATAATCTGGGATTCGCGATTTCGTGAAAGGATGGGTTTGGGTTGGTTTCGTTTTCTGTCCATTTATATACGTTCGGTTTTTTTTTTTTTTTTGTGTTACGGTCGTATGTTTACTGATATTATGCACCATTCTGCTATGATGGTGTATGAGATGCATTTATACTAACGCTGTCACGTAACATACATTTCAAGACGAGCGTATGAGATTATGTCTTCTTCGAACTGAGGCGCCGAGATAAAATTTCGTGGTGATCTTGATAATTGATTGGGGGTGTTTAATTTAGGGTTTATCTGGAGACCGGGGATGTGCGGAGCAATTGTTTGCTATCCGGTTGTTACGGAGGACCTGTGCAATTATCTCTGACTTCGCCATGTGAGTTTCTTTATTAAGCTTGTGTTTTCAGTCCTCGAGTCGGAGGAATTTACTCCCTAAGAAGCAATCGGCAAGCCAAATTGGGGCCGTTAATGGGTGTGCTATTATCTTCTAAGTGGACCGATATGGAACAAATTGCATGATTATGGAGACGATATACTTGTACACCCTAAATGTTCTCTTGTTGTTTTCGTTTGTTATATTTCATTCCGGATCGGAAATTTCTTCTCTAGAGCAATCGCAAGCGCATAATCTGGGGGTTCATTTTTATGCTGTGTGTTTTTTCCTTTGATGTCATACGTAAATATTGAAATTTTCTTGTTTCTGTGGATTAGTTTTGTGATCCAATTTTTTGCTAAATTTGCGGTTCTATTTCTTTTGTTTCCGTTTGTTTTTGTGTTCAGTGGTTGTTCGGTAGCTAGATGTTCTGTTCGTGTTTACTGTCCATTTGATAGTCTTCAGACACTATGTTATTTTGCGGTTTCGTGTTCACGGTTTTTTTTGTCGGTTTGAGCGTCTCTGCTGCGCTGTGTCCAGTTTTGCGTTATTTTTTGGGGTTCGTTGAGGTGATATTATTTCCTATCCCGTTTCCCGGACGGGGGGAGCGCGAAGATGTGGCGTGTTATCTCCCTTGCGCCATGGGCACTTTCTCCATATGCCAAATATGGGTATTGCCCGTCTTTATTTATTGGTGGTGGCATTGACGGCACGCAGCATGTAGTGCATCAGGACTTGGATCGCAGAACCCGAGGGTTTGCCCAGATTGTCGTTTCCATGCTAAGAGATTCCTGATACTTGCTTCGACCTTTCATCATCTGTAATAAAATGTTTATCTGAGGCCATATGTGGTTTGGTCAACATGCGAGCGAGAGCGCTGACTTCTTCTGCAGCCGTCGGTTTTAACGTGTAGCGGGGATGATTTCACCAGAACGACGCCGGCACGATACTACGCTCTATGATCGTACTTCAAGTAGCGTTTTACCTCATCGACTCTCTGATTGTGTACAGATACGGAATGACTAGAGAAGTATTTTTTATACAATATATGTCATCTCATGTACTCTTAATTCCAGTATTGGTGTGATGCCCGGTTACACTATTCAAAAAAAAAAACATATAGACTTGGGATAGCCCGATAGCACCTTCGTCGTGTTATTTTAAACCGCGTCTGTGCACCTTTGAATCCTACTGGACTCTTGTAGATTGTTAAATGATATTAATAACTCATGTATATACTTTTGGCAGTCCCAGAACACTTCTATCCTCTTCCTTGAGAATCTGGTTTATGCGAATTGTTCTTTTTGATTATTGAATGATATACCGAATACATTGTTTAGGTTCTATATTTCTACAAAACCGTGGTTAGATTCTTTTGTATAGTGAGTTGAGGCGATATGATGGTGTAAGTGGCCGGCGGAGGTGTGTAGACGCTTGTGTTCCCTTGAAGGCGGAGTATGTGCGACTATAGGCTGTTTCTTTGCAGATCCAATGTGGTGAGTGTTTTTCCCTGCGCATGAATAATGGTGTGTAATTTTTGTATTTATTCATTTGCTGGCACTGAGTGCGAATTGACCCTGTGTGAGCCATATTCTGTTGATAAGGGCATGTTGATGACATACTTTTGAAGCATATGTTGGCGCCCTAATATGGTTATTGTTGTATTAATATCCAGGGGTATATTAGTATAATCAGAATTTAGTCTCAGATATATTTTTTTTAACCTAAATACCTGTTTTTCGGCTTTTTGACGTTACGCTTTTATTACGGGAAATATTTTGGCTCGTTATTTCACATCTGTACGAAGTCCCAGGATTGTTTTTATGTGTGATCAAATATGCTATACTACAGTTCCGCTTTGCTAATATGACTGTCCTGCCGGCATTTATGCGCCGCGGATAAAGCAGAATGACATTCACACGAGATGAATTGTTGGTTGTTCTCTAATTTATTCTTTGGCGCACACCAGGATCTACTTTATTGTGCTTAGTGAATAACAACACTTTTTCTACAGCAAATATGACCTATCATTCTTTGCATGGAAATTGCCGTCTTTTATTATTGGGACGTAATATTGTAGATATACTAGCGTGTATCTAGTCATTTTTATGCTAAGCCGAGCTTCCTCTCGGTTTTTTTATACTGCTACCAATTCTACATTCTTATGGTCGGAGTGTCTTGTTACATGCCATTTCCAATCCTGCCGGTGCTTGTCCTACGAGTTTCTTGTCGCAGATCTGTCCTATTGGCTAATTGCGAATTAGAGAACCAAATATGAGAGACGAGCAGTATTGTCCTTATCTTCCGCTCACATTATCAAGACCTGTGTGTATGCAGGCTTACATTCTATTGCTCATATTTTTTTTTCTCACTGATTGAAGCTTTTCTCTTTTCTTGTCCTTCTTTTGAGACGCGCATAGTAGTTATATGTGAAATTTTGCTAGTGATTGTGGAAATAACAAAAGGGGAAACAAAAACAAAGCCAATCCAAAAGAAACCGGCAAATAAAGGGCGAATGAACGCAAAAACATGATTGGAAGAAATTGGCCTCTTTTCTCCCATATCCCTTCTTTCAAATCTGCATTGGATCTTTCGATTTGGCAAATCATGTCTACGTTTTTAGCATTTTTTATGTTTTGTATTTTGTCCGTCTATCGCCTGTCGTTTACTTCAACATTATGATAGATATGACTCCGGACAGCATAAGATCTCTGTTTTTCCTTCCGGGCATTCAGCACTCCGTGGGGGGCGCACCTGCAAGACTTTGAGTTGTACCTGTATCTGAATCGGTGCCTCGCACATCCGTTCACTGCCGGAATTTTAAGACACCTAGAGAAGTGTTTGTTTTTTTTTTTGGCTGTAACTTGTTGTCCGCAAAAAAAAACTCTGGCTCTCATTTAAAAAAGCGATTTTATGCCAAGAAATCATGGCTTCTGATCCCTTTTTGGCTTATATGTCCTGATCCCCTGCTATGTGGCGTAAGATAGTAAGAAAAAAAATATTTGGAACAATAATAAGATATACAAATAAAAAAAAATACTACAAGCTTTTTGTCATAAACAAGATAAAAAATAACGTAAAAAGGAAGTAATAAGTAAATATAATATATAAAAAAATTATTATATAAAAAAAAAAAAATATATAATAATAGAAAAGAAACTATATAAAAACACAAAAAAAAAAAAAAGAAGAGAAATTATTAAATAACAGAATATATATAAAAAAAGATAATAAAACCGATTACTTTAGGTTCGATTAGATTTTACTCTCTACTGATTTTTTTTGTTGTAGGTTAGGATTAGGGGATCGTCATGCTCTATCTGGGATTACTGGAAGTCATGTGTTTTGTACATGTTCATCACTCGGTTGGAGCGACGTATTTTTTTACACAAGTTATGGGCACTCTTTTCTTAATATCTCGCGTTCGGCGATGTTCGGCATGCCACACGGGCCCTCAGCCTCCTCGTTATCGCCGCGTGTGCCCGCCTTACGCCTCTCCCCTTGTGTACCATACTTGCTACTGTTTCCCGTTCCCCGCCCTGTTGTTTTTCGACCGTTCTCTGTTGTATATTCTCTCCAATTACTTTGTCCACCCGCCACCGTGCCCTCTTATCTATACCGTCATCCACAGCTGTTCCGCAAATTACAAAGAACACAGTTTTGCATGTTAAGTAAATTCATTACATCAGATACACCAAACAGGGATGCCCACGCGATAAATCCGGAAATGTATTTTTCCGCGGTTATTTTTGCTTTCTGACTATAACATTGTTTTTGAACGTGGAATACCTTTTTGTTGAGAAAATTTTAACCTAAACAGTATAACAAAACGCTGGATCTCGTTTATTACGGATGTGTTGTTTCGCCTTCTTCGTTTCCGTTTTGTGCTCTCGTGAGCGTTGTCCCGTAGTGTTAATATAATCACTTGGAGCAGTCGTTGATTATTACTGTTTTGTCTTCTGACAAGGAAATTGCAACGAGGAATGTTTATAGCAAACATTAATTAGGTTTTTTCATTTGGGTATAAAAGAAAAATTTTGTAGTTTGAAGAAAAATTGTGATTCAATAATCTGGGAAAGTAATGATTTTAGTAGAGCCATTACGAAGATTCAATGCACTGATGTTCGACATCCTGTAGTAAAAATCCTACGAAATTTATTACTTAGAAATACTTGCGGTATAGAGCTCGTTACTTGCTCCGTTGAAGCCAGTACATCGTAAAATTTAGGGTGTTTTCTCGTTTATCGTTGCTCTATTTCGATGTCTATCCCCCGACTTCTCACCCGCGGCTGTGGTGGAGGTAGAAGATATGATATCTACTATACGCCCTCAACAAAACATTCTATCTCTACTATAGTAAGAGCGAAAGAAACACTTTCTTTGCACTAATCTTGGCCCGCAACTAGCTGCTTCCACGCCTTGACACTGCTCCACGGGTTTTGCCCGCGCTTCCCGTTTTCTGTCCTATAGCTCTGATTCATCATCTCTTTGTCCCGACATGCTTATTTCCTCCCCCATCCCCCTTGAGATGGCTTCCTGACGCCAGACACAGACCTCCTTCCCCGCGTGTTCCTTGAGATTGCCCCATCAGCTTTCCTCCGTCGCTGCGACTGGGGGGCTCTATCTTTCGTCTCCTCACTGAATTTATTTCTCCCCATGCCTCCCTCATCCTAGTCGAATTAATCGCATACGTTTCCTCCTGACACCTCCTTGCGTTGCCTGCGCCCCCTTATCTGTCTTCTCTTTGGTGCCGCAGACTTAAAAACCCTATTCTCCTTGCCAGTGCCTTTCTTTTCTTGTCCCTGTGCCGTTCTTTGCTCCTTGCGCCCGCCTTTTTGTAAACCCCCGGCTTCGCCATTCTTCTTTTTTTTTTTTTTTTTTTTGTGCGACCGGTGCCGGCCTCGCGGGCCCTGGCGGGCATTTTTAGCTTCTGCGACCCCCGCGCGTGGCTGCGAATTGCCCGTTTGTTCTTTGACTTCTTTTTGCCCGCTGCTGCTCTATTTTTTTCGTTTGTGGCCCCTTTCCCCTGTGCGCCTTCTGTCGGGCCCCTGCTCCCACGCTCCTTTTTTCCGCACGCCCTCTTACGTTTCTTTTCCCTCTTCCTTTTTTCCCTCACTTTTCCGTTTTGGTTGTTTCGCGGTGAACCTCTAATAGGAATCTTTGTTCTGGCATTATCGGATTTTGGCCCCTCCCCCGCACCCGGTTCTTCCTCTAATGCTTGTAATCCGCTCCCAGAACGCTCCAAAATGCAATCCTGCTGGTCGGTCCGCGCTCGGGTGTAGTTCGATGCACATTCGGATTACACGGTGTATAAATCACATCTTTTCTCCGCCCTCCCGTGCTACCTCGGAATGGAAATATCTGATCACCGCTTAAATTTTTCTCTCCCGCCGACAAACCAAACAAATCGGGGAGCGTTACAACCTTATTCTTCTCTTCTCGCTCGCCGTGCCCACCCTCTCGTTTCTCCCCCTGCTTGCACACGTCCGGCCGCGTTTTCGACGCGGGTCCATTCTGGCTTTTCGGATCATACATACACTTACTGCCGGCTTTTTTTGTTTTGGACTCCTTATGTCCGACGAGGCGTCGTACTAATCTCATTTTCTCGCACCGATCTGCTGCACTGCTTTGCTCGTCCCTCTCTTCCCTTTCTTTTTTTCGCTCAAGCTGTTTCCACTCTCATTTCTTCCGTCTTCTCGCGCCCCGTGTCTCGTCTCATCTGCGTTTGCCGCCTCTTCTCTCCGCGTATGCGCTTTCACTGCCTTTGCTTTCTCGTTTTTTTTTTTCCATTGTGTCGTTTGCCTTGTCGATTTTTTTTATCTTTTTTTATCCTGTGCCCCCCTCTCGGTGCTCCCCCCCGAGGATGGAGTGACGAGTATGTTGACTTCTCTTGCGCCACTCACCTCCCTCTGTTCGCCCTGCCCGCCTTCACTCCTCTTCCAGCTCCGAAAATTCCCTTCATGATCCATGTACGCTTCCTGGCTTTCTCTCCGCATGCCCTGTCCTGCCTTCTCACCGTCGAACATATTGCGCTCGCACGCCCTTCGCTCGCTGACACCGTCTTTTTTTCGGTCGGGAAATGGTTGCCTTGCCCTTTGCTAAGGATGTAGACTACCCGCAGTTTCCTATCATCTCGTTTCGCCTCCTCTCCCTCCCTTCTAATACCATGTTATCCCCCCAACACCGCCTGTTCTTTGTCCGCCCGCCTCCTCTTTCTCCCCGCTTCGTAAATTGTCTGGTCCGTTTCGACCCCGCGCCTTGTTTTCAGGCTCGCTTCTTCCTTCATGTCTGCCTGTTCCGCCTCGCCCGGATCTTTTTATTTTCTCCCTAAAAATATCATCATCTCTTTGTTTTCCTGTCTCTCTAAAAAAAGAAATGGAGATAATTAGCCCTTTCCTTTCGCGGTTAAAAAAACCTAAATGACACACCCTTTTCTCGTTCCTTAGGGAAATGTGCGTGCCCCCCGCCTTCGTTTCTGCCGCAGAAAACACTGAACGCCTTTGGGTTGTTTTCGTTTTCTCTGCCCTCCCCCTTTATATTCATCCATGCGGTTTTCGGTTTTTTTTTTTTTCTTTGTCCCCCCGCTTCGGGGGATGAAGGGTAGCGGGCTCCCACACGCCCCGTTTTACCTCTTCACCCCCCTTCCTTCTGTCCCTGCATCTTTGACCTCCCCCGATGTGTTTTTCGTTACTGCCAGCGCTTTGTCTTTTCATTTGTCCTACCCGGTGCGCATTTTTCCCCTGGTTGCCGCCCCTCCCATTACTCTTTCCCGCGGTCCGCACTCACTTCCGCCACACGGGGCGTCGCAGCCTCTCGTTTGTCGGCGCGTGCCTGCCGCCTTAATCCTCTCTCTGCCGTTAGCCATGTTTTCACCACCCGCATTCGCGCCATATGTTTTTCGCGTCACCCTTCGTTTTTTTTTCTGGGCGATCTGCCACGAAACCTTTTTTCCCGCCCAGCTATGTTGCCCTTGGTCCATGTGACGTCATTTCTTGTTTTGTCAACAGTACGACACAGAACATCCCGCTACGGTGCTCCTTTCCCCGCCCTGTTTGTTTTTTTACCCTTTGCTGCACCTTGCCTCTTCCCCTCTTGTTCGTTGCTGTCGTCCTTGTCTCTCTCAGTTTTTCCGCGTCTGTCTCTTTTCGCCTCATCTTCGGTCTTCCAGCGCTTTTTTCTCCTCCGTGCCCCGCGTTGTCATGACGTCCGCTTTTCCTGCTTCCGTCCCGTTTCCCCCGTTTGGCTTTTGGACGGCATTTGCCCGTCGTCTGCCTCAGTTTCCCCTCGCCCCGTTACCTCGCTGTTCCGGTTTTTTCCTTCGCCGCTGGCTTTCCTGCTGCGTGCCCTCGCCCTCCCCCGTTTTGCCGTATTTCTTCTGGCAAGTTCCTTTCGTTCAAGTGCATCTACTTCCCTTCTCTCTCTCCCCCCCGGCGGGGGGGCCGGCGCGCTGTCCTTCTTAGCCTCTCACGCATTTCTCCCTCTCTCCTGGCCAATATGTTCTTGCGTCTTGGCTCGCGCCTGGGCAGCAACATTCGGGCTTCCTACCCCGGGTTTTGCCCGCAGTTCCCGGTTTTCTGTTTGCACTGTTCATCTCTCTTAATGTCCCTGTTTCCTCCCCCGTCCCCTTGGTTGCCCTTCCTGACGCCGTGCACGCTGCCTCATTCCCACGCAGTTTTCCCTGCATTCGCCCCCCTCGCTTTTCCTCCGGATGGCCTCCTTTCTTCGGCTTTGGGCTTTCTTTTCCCCTGGCTTCTATCCCCAGTCTTTTCCGCTCCGTTTCCTCCTGTCCCCCTTGCTGGCCTGCGCCCTTCTCTGTTTCTTATTTGTCGACTGATTCTTCCCCTCTTCTCTCCTTGCCGTGCCCTTTTCTTTTCTTGTCTGTTCCCTTCTTGCCTTTGCCGAAACAAAACTCTTTTTTTAGAATCGCTTTTCTCCCACCCACACACGGGCTTCGCCTTATTTGTGACACCGTGCCACGGCCATCCGCGGGGACCTGAGCGGAGTCTTTTTGCTTGACTTACTACGTCTCAACATGGCTGCGCTTGACTCGTTTGTTCCTTGATTACTTGATCATGCACGCTGACCTGCTGCTTAATAATTTAAATTGTCTAGCCCTTTTCCTGGCGTTGTGATCAGGGCCCTGCATGCGCCGCTCTTTTTCGCGCACCCTCTTGTTTTATTTTCCCCATTTCTTTGTGCCAACTTTTTCTGTTTTGTTGTTTTCCGGTCCTGTTTCGGTTTTTCGCCGCTTCTCGTTTTTGGCCCCCCCCTCGCCACCGGTTTCTTCTCCCTGTCGATTTTCGTACCCCACCCCCCTGCTTTGCTTTCCCAATAAGATGAAGCGGTGCTCGGTGTAGTTCAGGCTCCCGAGTTTCAGGTGTGTTGTCACTTTTCTCCCGGCCCCTCTCGCTTCAGAGGTCTCTCTTACAAATATCGTCTGCCGGAATACACCGGATCTATCACAAATGGAGCATATAAAAATAGTTATTAATGGAAGCTAGCCGCTTTAGTTTCTGCCACTACCATGGCTCAACATCTGAACCAACAAATCATAAATAATAAAAAAAAAGGCAGCTATAGATACCAAAGGAATCCTCCAGGAGAATGAACGCATCACTTCTGGGTCAACCAACTATAGAGATAACGAAATAATGGTGGGCCAACCGATAGACCAATGCTCAAAATTATTACCAGAAAAGCAGCCTTTGGATGGGCCCCACAATGCTCAATATATAGTACGAGTATATGGGCCTCCTTTGGTTTTGGGGAACTTGTGCTCTTGCTATTTGCACGAGTTTTTGGCCAATAGAGCTGGCCAAAAACTCAGCATTTTTGGCCAAATAGATTAATGTGTGTACGGACACACATACACCGATATGTACACATGAATATTTATGTATTAGTATACCCAGCTACAAGACAAATAACCTATGCCAACTGGATGCTAAGCAAACATACAAATAGCAGTGGATATTTCCTATATAAATTTTGCCGTATATTTGTATAGCACCGTGGCATACGGGAATGAGTAT
>PGFW01043145.1:10403-32847 GCA_003123925.1 Haematobia irritans | reverse complement strand
TTTGATTATTTTTAGTAAAATTTCAAACTAATATAGTATTATAAACGCTGACCCTCACGTCGATATCACAAAAATAGCATAAATATTTACGACAAAATTCAATGAAAATTTATTAGACATAATTATAATATAATTTTTAAAAAGAAAATTTTGTAGTTTGGAGGCCAAAAATGCAGTTTCAGAAAAAATTGCAAGAATGTCTTTAATGGCGCATTCGAAGTTAAAGACAATTTAAAGATAAATAATGAGGCTAATTTTTGAGTGTAATTAATAAATTAATTAATATTAAAAATAAAATCAATAAAATTATATTAATTTATATTAAAATAAATTCAGTTAAATGTATGGTAAATAAATTGAATTTAAATTAAATTATTAAAGGTTATTAGGCTAAAACCAATTGAATTAAAATAAGCAAAACTAATTGCATACACACGGACGAAAAAGGCTGTTTTTCATATGTTTGGGTGTAAAAATTATATGTTTGGAACTCAAATTTTTTAACACAATATTTTAAAGTGCAAGCATGAACAATGTTCATATACTATACATATAGCAATGTTTGGGACATATTATGTTAATATGTTTAGCAACATATTATTTTTGGAACATAAAATGTTTTGGTGCAAACATATATTGATTTAGAAATACTATAAACCATATATTCGTTAGAAAAAGAGAGACCCTAAAGAGAGTATGCTGTAAGTAAGAGAATGGGAAGTACCAATTGGCGCCTTAAAAATCTATAATACACAAAAAAATTTCATTCAATTTTTTTTTCTACCTGGTGTTGCCGAAGGTGAAATCATAATATGGTTTGAATAATACAAACAACATTTTTGTTTGCACCAATCGCTGAAAATAATATATGCTTGAAGCAAAATGTGTTTGGGTAGCATGTTACAGAAGCGATTTTTTTTGTAGGGTGTAGCATAGAACTTTATAAATTGAGTCATCACCAGGTTGACCTGTCGCAAACTGTGAACTTTGCGACAATACGTTCACTGAAACGGTAATAATACGTATGTCGGCAAAAGTCGTAACCTAGTGTAGGAAAACCTACACCCTCAAAAAAAATCGCTTCTCTAACATATGTTCCAAACATATTTTTGCAGGAAAGCTACATATATTATTGGATACCCCGAAACATTAATATGTTTGTTTTTTATGTGAGCATATTATATGTTTTGGAAGCCATTTTGAGTCCAAAAATAGTATAATGCTTGGAATAATTCCCCAAAGAAGATTTGTTCATTCCTCACATATTTTTTATACTTTCGCACGAAATTTTTGAGTTCCTTCGCAGTCTTTTTTCTGTAATACAAATAGCTGTTTTTTCAAAATGTCTATTTTCTTGGTCGCGAATTGTCTATTCTCTTTATTCCGAATACTCACTTAGCATACTCAAATTTTTGGCCATATTATAAAAACAGTTTTCCCGAAACAACAACAGCGGTTTCACAAAATTGCTCTCATTTCATTCTCTCGCTGTGTTATGTTGATGATCTTTTTATCAAACCTCCCAGTTTCGCAATCTCTATTTCTTTCTCTGTTACTAACTCTCTCTCTCTCTCTCTGTCGCTCTCGTGAATAAAGTATCACAACATATATATGTTTACTCGAAATTTGTAAATTTATAATATGTTTACATTCAACGCATATTGATTTTTTATTGAAGACATTCATGGCCCAAAATCATAATATATCTTAACATATTAACAATATGTGTCCAAACCATTTTGTGTTAGTTTAGGAACATTAGATGTTTGCACTTTTTTAAAAAAAAATTTTTATATTGTGTTTAAAAATTGTGCCCGAAACACATTTTTGTTTATATCGGAAACATATGAAAACATTTTTTCTAACAGTGTAATTTTTGAATTAATAGAAATTGATAATATAGTTTTTAATTTAATTTAGTTTTAACTCACCCGATAACAGGTATCGCAGAAAGATGCGCTTTATATTGTATTATATTCAATAATACTCCTACTAGATTTACATTCTCTCATTCACACTTCAGAACTATTCTTGGTTTTCCTGTCCTCATGAATGTCCATCGCAAGCTTTAGTTGCATCAACGAATGACTAGCTACAATTTTGAAAATTAATTAGTATGGAAATTGATCTAATAAGCCAAAAATTTTATAAAAATTCTCTCTAAACAGTATTCACTTATGCAAGGTAGTTTTCGGCTTACTTCTAGTTTCTGTACACAGCAAAAAAAATAATTACTTTCCTCCAACGAAAATTTTAGACAACAAAGTTCGTTTCTCATTTGCTTTTCGCTGTAAGGAAGTGTATTTGGAAGCAAAGTATATACATTTTTGTGATAAACGTTTATTCTTTTCCAGGATTTTAACAAGTAAGGAAAGTCTAAAGTCGGGCGGGGCCGACTATATTATACCCAGCACCACTTTGTAGATCTAAATTTTCGATACCATATCACATCCGTCAAATGTGTTGGGTGCAGAATTTGATAGACTTTTACAAAATCTACTCAAAATTTAAATTGGCTAATGCACTACGGTGGAACACAATTTTTTGTAATAAAAATATGGAAACATTTAAATCTGAAGCGATTTTAAGGAAAACTTGGCAAAAGTTTATTTATGATTTATCGCTCAGGATATATAATGATTATAAAGTTTTTAGGAAATAGAGTCATTTTTACAAACTTTTCGAACTAAGCAATGGCGATTTAACAGGAAAATTCTGGTATTTTGAACATTTTTGTCCGAAATCAGAAAAAACATATATAAGTGGGGGGGAGCTATATTCTAAACTGAACCGAGTTTAATGCAAATTTGGCACACATGACTATATTTTAATTGTACTCGCTAGTGGCAAAAATTTTCAACAAAATTGGGGCCAAAACTCTGGCATTCTGGGGCCATATATCCATATCGGGCGAAAAATATATATGGAAGCTATATCTAAATCTGAACCGATTTCAAATAAAGATTTGGCACACATGACTATACTACCAATTTTTGACTCCTTGTGCAAATTTCAAGCTAATGGGGATAAAAACTCTGGCCTCTGGGTCCATAATAGGTGCTATATCGGGCGAAAGATATTATATGGGAGCTATATCTAAACCTGAAATTGATTTCAACAAATTTGGCAGCGTCCATAGCTACAATGCTAAATCTACCTCCTGCGCAAAATTTCAATCACATTGGGCCAAAAACTCTGGCTTTTAGGGCCTATGATTAGTCCCCATATCGGGCGAAAGATATATTATGGAGCTGTATCTTAAATCTGAACCGATTTCATGCAATTTTGCACACGTTGACTAAATACGACTAAGTGTTATGTTTGTACAAAATTTCAAGCAAATCGGTATAAAACTCTGGCTGCTGGTCCTAATTATGGCATATCGTGCGAAAGATATTATATGGAGCTATATATAATCTGAACCGATTTCTTCCAAAACCATAAGGGTTCTATTCGCGACGCCAAATTAAGGAAACATGTGCCAAATTTGAAGGCGATTGGACTTAAAATTGCGACCTAGACTTTGGATTCACAAAAAAATGTGTTCAACAACAACAGAAGCGGACGGCACGAATGGACGGACAGACGACATGTTATTATCGCCCTCAGGGACGGCCCCACCGCTGAGCATTATTGCCATAAGACACCATGTGTCTATCTTGTCTCCTTCTGGGTGTTATAAACATATGCACTGAACTTATAATACCCTGTTCCACAGTGTGGCGGGCAGGGTATAAAACAATTTTCATAAAGACAAACTCAAAACCAAAAATAAAAAAAAACATTGTTTTCTTGCTAATTCCATTTTTCCCATTCACATCTTTCTCAAACATCCATCGAGGTTTTTTAGTTCTTAACGCCTTTTCCTGTAATACCAACAATGTAGAAGAAATTTATACGATTTTATAAAATTTTTAAAAATTTTTTTAGCATTTCCGTGACGGGAGATATCTGGACCCGCGGACCATGCACTTTGTAAGCCAACAGCACTAGACCACTAGAGCTTATGTACATTTATGGTCATCAATAGATAAATATCCATATTAGAGTTATATTTATATAATAGGACTTTGCGACGCCCACGAACTCGAATAAAACAAAGTTTATTTTTAACAGAAACAAAGCATTTAGTTTGGCAACCGTGGAGCAGTGGTTTGCTCGTCCGACTTGCATGCCAAAGGGTCGTGGGTTCGATCGCCTGCTTCGACCAACGTTTTTTTTGTCCTTTTTTTGTTTAACATATATTCCAGATTGTTCGGAAGATTCGCGAAATATGCCTCACATTACATTGTAGTATACAGTAATACCCTTCGATTTACGTCGTCTCGGTTTACGTTGTTTCGATTACGCTCGTCAAATTTTTGTTCCATTAAACTTCGATTTACGTCGTCGATATTGTGTTGCCAAACTTTATGCAGAAACGCCTTCCATACGTAAAAATATGCATCAAACGAATGATACATCGAAACATTTTTTTCTGAAATTCCTACCGAAATTACTGAATTACCTTTATTTTTGAAGTTTTTTTATTATGTCACGGCACATACATACATAAGTGGACTTAGGAGTAAAGTAAGAGCAATTGTTAATTCGGTTCGGGTCGTTTCGACTAACTCGTCAAATTCTGGAAACCAATCACTGACGTAAATCGAGGGATTACTGTATAAAATTTTTGAACTGTAAAATGTGTTTCTATTTAAAGACCTAAAGTCGAAGAACAGTGTTTGATATAAAACGAAATGGACTGTCGTTGTTGTTTTCAAAAATTACTTTTTTAATTGAAAAAATAAAAATTTATGTAATCAAACGATTTTTTATTGGTGTAAAGTTTAAAATTTTCGAAGGCAATTCAAACAACTCTAACAAAAGAAAAACATTTTTGGTACACGTTTTCCAAAAACGTTTTTTTTTCTTTGCGTGTAGTAATTGTGAAAGGTTGACTAATGAGCGAAGTAACCGCCGTCACGTTTAATTGCACCATCTGAGTAATTCATAGTTAAATTTTGGCTTGAAAGTGAAAAAACTTCTAATTCTCAAGTTTTTTTTTTTAAGCGTCGTTATAATTTTTGAAACATTCCTGAGAATTGAAACTTCTTCGCATATATCATCATATTGGATTTCATCTCACTCGCCCTTAGCTGAAGGGTCTGAAGTTTAGGAAGTTTGCGAAGTTTGCTACTTTTTCTGCATTTACGGCGTGAATGCGACATTTTACAACTTTGCGACAGTCGCAAACCTTAAAAAAATTTTGATACAAGAACCATCTCTGGCCATCACGCCACAGAAAGGTAACATACGGGAAGGCTTGTGCAAATAATTCAATCGCACGGACTAAATGGTTTATATTTGGTCGTTTATTCATCTGACATTTTCTTTCATGACTCAAGATGACCAAAGAAAACTGACCAAGAAATCTTCTTCAGGTTTCCTTTAATTTTCACACCTAATCTTCGAATAAATAATTGTACATAAAATCATGCTTATAATGGGTACCTTTTTAGCTGTTAACTGTTTGGGACCTACACTGAAAGAAGCAAAGCATGATATAAACGAAAAGCAAAGATTATTAAACGTTATTTTTAATTAAAATTTCATTATTTTAAAGAAATTTTGTCCTTAAATATTTTGTAAAATTTTCATCCTCAAATTTAAGGTTGCGTAAATCCTTTATATCAACGTTAATATATTTTTTTTCAGTGGTGGCTTTAGTGTTTTTTAGTTGTTATTAAAAAATTGATTGTAATGAAATAATTTTTAATTAAAATTAAAAAAATTGCCAATCACTTTTTTTTTAATTTAGTCTCGCGAGTTTGATTAAAAGTTATTGTAAAAATTAAATTTTTTGAATCAAATTTTAAAATTTTCAATCATTGGCTTAATTAACTAATGTTTTCTATCTTGAGTTAAAAAGTAATTTGCATCAAATTAATTTATTAATTGAAATTTTTTGCACTTTCAATCAACTTTTTAATTGGAAATATTTTTATGATATTTTTTTTTCTGTGTGGTTATACCAACATCGAAAAAATTAAGACGCTAGATTTGCACGCGAAATTTTATTTATTTTTAAAAGAAAGGAAACAAATCAAACAAAAACTTTGATTTAAAGGTTAATAAATATGGCTTAAATACCAGCTACTTTAGTCGAGTTTTCCATACTATAAAAGGTAAGTTATTATAAGTAACCTTTGAAATAGATATAAATAAAGTTAAATTTAGCTAAGTCGTGTGTTATAAATTGAAATGAAATTAAAATTAAAGTTTGAGTGGGAAAGGGAGATAGGGGGAAGGAGTAGAATAAATTATATTTAAAACAATTTGAGTAAAAATTATTAAATTAAGATAAATTTACAATAAAATTAAATTATAATTAAATTTTCAAAAACTTTTTAATGATTTTTATCGATGTTTTTTTTTTTAAGAAAAGTCGTTTTGATTTTGAAAAATAAACTTTACGTGTATAAACCTCCACGTGTGTAAATCCAATTATATATACTATAGTAATTATATATAAATCTATAGGAATAGACTAGAATAGAAATACACATTAAATGTTTGATATAGACTGTCACAAATAAATACGAAAATAAATTATTTAATACATTTTAACGTCTTTATCTATAATTATAATTATACTATTTTATAAATTTAGTTTTAAAACTTGAACTTATAAGCGAAATGTTATAAACTGTGCTGACGTGGTCCCTTTGATTATTGGTCGTATGCAGAACACTGGCATTGAAAGGCGCGCAGACACATAAATGACTGGCTATTACAAGGATGGCTTCCTCATTGGCCAAATATCTATATTGAACAATTGTCATCGGATCGTCGATTATATCAGACATTTGGTGGCACATAACAATAGCGAATTTCGGGACGTAACGTAAACGCTGTGTAGGATTCGAGATAGCTCGCAGGTCCAAGTGGTTAATTTTTGTTTGTTAAATAACAGCAGGATGTAGGAAGTAAATAACGGGTATGGTATCCATACTGGTGGCATGACTTTCAGGCTCTGGTGTGGTCGATGAGATCTGGTGTGCATCATTGCATGTTAAATGGCAGGTAGTTGAGATTGACGGTGACTTTGAATCTGGAGTTTACTAAAGTAGCCAATAAGTTTGCGCATATCCCCTTTACCGGCCTGTTTGAAAATAAAAATGGAACGATTAAAGAAATCATAAAAATATGAATAGTGCGTCATGTACAGGCCTCAGAGAAGTATTCGTGAATGAACAGAAACAAATGAAATTATTATCCAAAAAAAAACAAACAAAACAATTTTAGAACAGAAGCAACGTTGAACTTTTGGAGCAGATGAGTTTATTTTCGTAGTTTGATATTTTATCATGTTGGGTAATAGAGCCTTTAGTAAGCGATCTCCCAAATATTTGTTTCACGTGAAGAAAACACAACCAAAATTTTCTTTGGAAGGGAAGCAAACGGAATGTGAGGGGAAGCCATGAACATACTCGAATATACAACATTTTTTAAAATTAACCAACATTTTTCTTCCTGGAGGGTTCATTTTTTTCAATGTAATTAACAACAAATCAATTTACACTAATTTATTTGTTTATATATTCTAAGTCACTTGATTAATTAAATTTATTTTATGAAACGCTGAGCCATGAATCCAATTTGGTTTAAACGTACTTTTTTCTCCGGACACTTCATATGGATGTTCAGTGGCGGTCACCCTTAGTAAAAATATGCCAGAAACAAACAAAACATCGTCCTCACATTTAAACCAATTACTATCTTTGCTCATATTGGATATATAGCACATTGGTTTAAGTATTTTTTCGAAAATGGCATCCAATTATCTCAAGAATGATCCTGGTATCATAGTTTGATATACACTTTGGTAAAATATTTTGCCTACTGTCATAATAATAATCTTAATTGTCTCATTTGAAACCAATGTGTATACCTTCAATAATACAATGACTCCATTCAGAAATGCATCGAAACCCATTTATGCCAAACCATTTTTACTAAAGGGATTCTTTGAGGTTAGGATTTCATGCATTAGTATTTGACAGATCACGTCGGGATTTCAGACATGTTGTCAAAGAGAAAGATGCTTCAGTATTGCTTGACATTTCATCAATGAATAGACTTACGATCTGCCACAACGATGCGAATTTTCAGTGAATTGGGCCCTTTAGAAAAGCTTCGGCAGAAAAATCCGCTTTTTTATCGACAAATTTTGTCAGCGATGAGGCCTATTTCTGGTTGAATGGCTACGATAAATAAGCAAAATTGCCGCATTTGCGGAGCTTGGAAGAGCAACCAGAAAAGCGTTCAAGAACTGCCAATGCATCCCGAAAAATGCCACTGTTTGGTGATGGTTTTGTACGCTGGTGGAATCTACTTGGACCGGCTATTTTTTCAAGATGCCCTGTTTGGTACGTGCAACGTTTACGGTTGAATTGGCGGACATCGCTATCGTTCGATGCTAAACAAACTTTTTTTTTGCAAAAATGGAAGAAACTGAACTTGGTATGACATGTGGTTTCAAATCAAGGATGGCCGCTACATGCCACCACCAGCTCGCGATTCTATGGCCATTTTGATGGGAAAACTTCGGGAGAACCAATCATCTCAAGAAATGGACCGGTAAGTTGGCCACCAAGATCATGCGCCATTTTGACGCCTTTAGGCACTATTTTTTGTGGGGCTACGTTCAAGTCTAAAGTCTACAGAAATTAAGCCAGCAACTATTCCAGGCTTTGGAAGACAACATTTCCCGACAGAAATTCGGGCTACTTCCGGCCGAAATGCTTCGAACAAATAGTTGCCTCAAAATTGGACTTTCGAATGGACCACCTAAGACGCAGCCGCTGGTCAAAAACATTTAAATTATCTTCAAAAAGTAAATGTCATGACCCCAATCTTAACGTTTCTAAATAAAGATACCGGGGATGAGATTTTGCAAAATTTTTATGCGTTTTTTTTTTAAAACAAAGTTATTCAAGCTCTTAACAAATCATACCCCTTTACATAAAAAATAGTTCTTCAAAATATACGATACGCCTATTCAATTAAGTGTTTGATATTTCTAGAGAATGTCTGTTGAAAATGAAATAAAACAATTTCAAAAGATGCTTCCAAGAAATTGTACTTTTTTGGTAATCCAAACCAACAGTCTACTATTAAACCCATAAATTTTTCTTTTTAATAAAAGAAATGCAACTTTTATGTTTCACTCTTTACTACATGTATATGTGTGTAAGCTACGCTCAACCAAAGGAAAATTTCTAGATTTCTGTGCGTATATGTGTGTGTATCAAAATGAATAACAAATTCGCTAAGTGTATGTATGTATGTGTGTTCTATGAAATAAAAAGAATGAGAAAGAGATAGTATTTCCTCCAACTCTCATCTCAAAGTATGTCAATGTGTAATTGTATTTCAAACGATTTGAATGTGGTTGTGATATTTTTCAAAATCGAATGAGAAAATATAGTTGTTTGGGTTAAGCTACTCTTGTACTTGAAGTCAATGTATCGGTTATAAGCTAAATAAAAACAACGACAACAATGCTTAAAGCAACCAAAACCACACAATAACAAAACAAAACAAAATGGAAAAAGAAGAGGAGGCACGACTTCAAACCATAAACCCAAGCCATGTGAATCCAATCGATGATTTTGACAGTGGCATAGGAAAAAGAGATATGTTTGTTTCGATTTAAACATTCGATCTCGGGTCTAAGACCAGTGTAACACAGGCCTCGCCGGGGCCTCCGACACTCCCCCCCGAGAGCGCGGAGTCGTGGCCTCCCCCTAGCCGAGGCTTTGGCATAAGCCGCTATCAATGTAAAACATTTTTTCGGAGGTCAAGTGTGGTTTTTGTTTGTCTTCACCTAAACTGCGCTGACCCAATTTATTCCTGATTCAATTTTGTTGATAGTTTTGCTTGCAAGTAGAGGTATGCTGATGAGGATGTCGGTAATTTTCCGTAGAACGTGCGTCCATCCAAACCATCTTGCCGAGCTCTATAGCTTTGCTCCAAATAAATTTGGACAAACATCTCTTTTTCCTCTTGCAGTTAAGCTATCTGTGTTAGTTTTAGTCAATGTATGGTTTTTAAGCTTGCAAAATAAAAAAAACGGACAACATATGCTTAAAGAATACAAACCAAACATAACAAACAAAACAAATGGAAAAAGAAGAGGAGGCACTCGCCTCAAAAATAAAACCCACGCCATGTGTGATTCAAATCGATGATTTGACAGTGGCATAGGAAAAGGAGAATATGTTTGTTTCGAATTTATTTGGCATAAGCCGGCTATCATGTAAAACATTTTTTCGGAGCCGCTTCAAGTGTGGTTTTTTGCTTGGGTTTAATAAAACTGCGTCTGAATTCTATTACTGATAGATTTGTGATGACGTTTTTGCCTGTGCAAGTATGAGGCATGCTAATGAGGAATGTGCGGTAATTCCGAAAACGTTTGCGTCCATCCAACCCATCTTGAGTCTATAGCGCTTTGCCCAAACATAAGATTTGACAAACATTTTCTTTTACCTCTGTTGGTCTAAGCTTACTCTTGTAGTTTCTAGTCCAATGGGTGCTTAATGCGTTTTTAAGCTGAAATAACAAAAAACGACAACAATCGCTTAAAGAACAAAAACCAACAATAACAAAACAAAAACAAATGGAAAAAGAAGAGGTTAGGTCACGCTCAAAATAAACCCAGCCATGTTGAATTCGAGAATCGATATGCATTTGACAGCTGGCATAGGAAAAGATTATATGTTTGTTCGATAATTTATTTGGCATACAGGCCGGCTATCAATGAAAACATTTTTTCGGCGAGGGTTCAAGTGTTGCGTTTTTGTTGGCGGTTTAATAAACTGCCTGAATTTATTCTGATAATTGTTGATTATTTTTGCCTGCAAGTAGAGGATGCTGATGAGGAATGTCGTAATTCCGAAACGCTTGCGTCCATCCAACCGATCTTGCAGTCTATTAGGGCTTTGGCCCAAATAATTCTGGGACAAACATCTCCTTTTCCTCTGTTGGTTACAAGACTCTTTCGTAGTTTTAGTCAATCGTATGTTTTAAGCTGAAATAAAAAAACCGACAACAATGGCTTTTAAAGAAGCAAAACCAACAATAACAAAACCAAACAAATGGAAAAAGAAGAGGAGGCACGCTCAATAACCCAGCCATGTGATTCAAATCGATGATTTGACAGTGGCATCCATAGGAAATAGAGGATATGTTTGTTCGAATTATTTGAGCATAAGGCCCGGCTATCAATGTTAAAACATTTTTTCGGAGGGTTCAAGCTTTGGTTTTTGTTGGGTTTAATAAACTGCCTGAATTTATTCTGATAATTTGTTGATAGTTTTCCCTTGCAATAGAGGATGCCTGATGAGGAATGCTGGTAATTCCGAAAACGTGCGGTCCATCCAACCATCTCTGCAGCTATAGGGCTTGCCCAAATAAATCTTGAACAAAACATTTCTTTCCTCTGTTGCGGTTAAGCTACGCTTTCTTGTAGTTTAGTCAAATTGTTATGGTTTTAAGCTGAAATAAAAAAACGACAACAATGCTTAAAGAACAAATACCAAACAATACACAAAAACAAAACACAAATGGTTGTTAGTTAATAGTGGTATAAAATTGTTTTATAAAAATTATTATATGTAGATAACTATATTTGTATATATTTATGAAATCTTCTTTGTAAAAAAAAGAAATGTTTTTACACATAAGACTAATGTGAATGTCGATCAATAACCAATTATTGGCGCCCAATACAAGGCTTTAAAACACTGACGTTTTGCTTGAATGTATAATTTATGTAACAATATCAATAAAACTTAATAATTTACAAGAAATCCAAATTAAAATATTCCCATTTATGAATATTGAAAAATTAAATAAATATTATATATTAAAATGTCATTAAAACCATTATAAAATATTTTATTTCCAATTACAGTTTCATAAGTAAGTAAGTTAAAGTTATTTTACAGCATTTTCCATGAAACGAAACAACAATATAGACGCGTCCACGCAAAGCAAAAAAACGTTTAATTTTGCATATCCTTCGAAAGCCCAACAACTTTTGTCAGCAAAAAAATGTTTTTCTTTCAATATTTTTATTTCTAGCACCGAAAAAACAGTGAACTTATTTATATTAGGAGAAGGAAACTACCTCGCCACGAAATCTGAACTAAATTTTAATCCACATTTTGACGATTTCCCACAAAAGCAGTTGTTAAATACCAGGGGCTGTGGACGCCGGTAGTGCGGAGCTCTCCGGAGTCTTGGAGCGGAGCTCTGAAGATTTTTGCGGAGTCGAGCCGGAGTTTGTAATAAATGTTAGGCCAGTAGAACCTAACGTTTCAAAATTTTTTGCGCAGGCATGTCGAGTTCGAAGTATGGACCATTACCGTACAATTGTGATATTTTAGCCTACATATCAAACCCATCTCCGACTTTGTTTTAAGAAGTTTTTCCCGCAGGTAACTAAAGATTTGTGCATAAGCATTATGTCAGAAATTTCGAATTCGTAGCAGTTATTTGAGATCCATATTTTGTATATGGAAAACGGAGATTAATACTTGAAAAATCTCCCACAATACACCCGATTGTCCTTGGAAGCTGGTAATTTTAAATCCTAAACCTCTGGCATGCGCCTCTGAACAGGGATGATAAATTATGTTGACGAAAAAAAGTACTAAAAATGTACCTTTCGAAGCCAAAAAGGGTGCATTAAAAATTATATAATATCAACATTCTAAAGACTATTCGTAAAACGCATGACGTAATATTAAAATTCTAGTCCGATTTTCGGGACAACTTTTTAGTTTCTTAAAAAATCTTATTTTGCAAAATTTATTTCCTGTAGAAAAATGTTGTCAACATTTTATTTTCTATAGGAAAGATTTGTCCAAACTCTTTACTTCTAAAGAAAAAATTTTGCTAAAAATTTTTATTTCTATAGAAAAATTATTTCAAATTTTATTTCTATAAAATTTTTTATGAAACATTTAATTTCTATAGAGAAATTTTTGTTCAATATTATTTTTCTATAGAAAATTTCAAAAACTTCTATAGATTTTTTTTTTTCAAAATTTTATTTCTATAGAAAATTTGTCACAAAGAAGTACTCTCTTTTGCAATAATTCTACCAAACGAATTGTTGTATAGACAACTATTCCTCTCTAAACAATGTTGAGCATCTTGTAATATCCTAAATTCTTCAATGTCGTTCTTTATATATTTTTTCTGAGTTGAGTTTGATATTGTGACAGAAACGCTTCACATTTATGGCAGGAATACACTGCTATATAGAGTAATTGTGCCATGTAAAAGAAACCCAATATGACTCGCCTCGGTCGATGCCTTTTTGGCAGTTCGAAATGTGATCAAATCAAAGCACAAAAAAATGGTCAACTTTCATCAACCCTGGCCTCTAGTGCCATAACTGTAGCCACCATTTATAACCGATCGTTTCCACCATTTTATATCTTTAGAAACAATTTTTCGTAACTGTCCACCTATTTTCCTGTTATCTGTTGTATGGTAGTGGTTATTTAAATTCCGCCCGTCCTAATTTTTTGGCAGTTTAATGTTTGGTTTATTCTAATATCCGACACATTCAACATTTTTTTAACATCTAAAAACTTTCTGTCTGATTAGCCCGTCATTTTGATTTTTGTGTATTTTCCTTTTTTATATAGATTTATTTTTTATAATATTCCTATATAGATTAATTCCAGGATTTTTCTACTTAAACTTCTGGAAGCCCAATTATTTCTTGAAATTTTTTGTTTTTATAAATACATATTTTGGAGATTGTTGTTATCTACCCATATTTTTATGTGGTCTCTCTACACTGAAAGAAAATATTGAGCCTTAATATGGAATAGTATGCACGCTTAAATTTTCTAGGGGACTCGAAATCGTTAACGCAATGCTAAAGAGCAAACATTCTTTTAATAAATAAATGACGATTTTAATTAAAGGACAGTTTATGAATCCTTTGGCTTCAAAATTTTTTCATTACATTTAAACACAAATCTTGAAATTTTGCCATCCCTCGTTGAAGTTGTAGATCTTTGAAAGTAAGGCAAATGTTCTTAAGAATAAAGAAAAACATTATTTGATTTAAAGAAATCGTCTTTTAACTCAACCTTGACATATTGAATTTTTTAATCTGTTAAGATAAAAAGTGCTTCAAATATATGCCTAAGACTTTATTTTAAGGCATTTGCCATCTTTCGTTTTAAAGTTTTTTTTAGCATTAAAGAAAACAGTTTTTACTTTGATAGTACTGGCATTTAATTTGGATTATTGAAACCGGAATTCTGTTTGTACCATGATACTTTATTAATATATCGCAAACAGAGGAATAAAGAATTCGGCAATGAATGTGATCTGATCCAATTTTAATTTTTATCGATCCTAGAATTTAAAAACCAGGGACGGTCCCTTAAAAAGCGTGTTATTTTTAAGGAAGCGGCAATCCTTTTGGCTCGCGAATCAATACCAAACATCCTTAAAGGAAAGGTCAAACATCTGTTGGGATCCAAGTCAAACTTTTTTTTGGAGTGCTATTAGGTTATTGTGTCGCTATTTTCAATTTATGGCCTGACATTTAAAATATAGAGTTCTTTACATTCCCTAAAATGCTGAATTTGTCGTTCGTATCAAAAATTTAAATGTAGCGGTTCTTCTAGCCGACATTTAAAACACAGTATGGCAAAATAGCTATTACTATATATCGGTCTATTTTTTGGAACACCGTAAAACTTTAAAATTACAATTGGCGAATACTGTGTAAAATTAGATTTAGTACACCACTGGAGTCGACTCCAGTCGGGAGTACAGCAAAGCAAAATTGACTCGGCTCTTACAGCCCCTGGTTGAAAACCAAGGAAAACTTTTAATGCCCTGCTTGTACCTTCTTAACTCGCAGTCTTTCACAAAATTACATCATTTCATAGCAGAAAAAAATTATACTAAAAGGTAAGGCAAGAAGAAAGATCATTGGCCGCCAAATCATGACCATTTTTAACCCATTTACCAGTAGTTTATTCTTCACTATTTGTGGGAATCGTACTGAAAATATCTTCTTTTTGAATTTAGTTTCATATTGAACTTAGTTCATAAAAATTTTTTTGTTTGCAGACATACTTTAAAAAAATGTAATATTTCATTAAGCTTGATGGAAATTTCGATAAAGAATTAATAAAAGTTAACTACTCAAGGAAATAATTTTTCTCCAATGAAAGATGAAGTGATAAATTTAAGCGTTAGCTCTTAACTACCGGAAAGCTTTTTTCCTGATGCTAAGACACATGCGAGCATTTTGCTCTTGAAAAATGTTGTAGGCGTGATCGATTTCCTTTCTGTAATGTGCATGGAGTTTGTCTGTTTGTAAATCTTTTGCAGTAACCCTCCACAACTGTTACCGATCTAGCCATTACTCATACTTTGCGTTATCTTGATCGGTGTTACACAACAAAGTGGTTAGGTTGTATTGTATACATCTTATCGAAATTTCGCCCGGTCCGATCGATTTTCGCGGATTAATGATCCTGTGCTTTCTTGCGATTCGGGATTTTCGAGGGTCTCGAAAAAAATAATTCCAATATTTGTTAAAATCTTTTGGGTTTTTTCATTATTATGTAATAAAAATTGAGGACTGTCGATTCAGTGCATAACGGCCCTCTAGGATTATCATCACCCGACAAATGAGTTTAGTAAACATTTATGGTAAGTAAAGCAATTTATTATTACGCATGAGGTAATATTATCAAAAATGCACAATTTCATTCAGCAAAATCGAAGGTAAACGATATAGTTTCTCCTTTGAACAATGTGTTCATCTAAAATGGGATGGCGCTGCGCATATATAAATTAGATTCAATGATAAATGGTTCGCTTCGACAAATATGACAAGCAGCGTTTATCTGATAACATTTTGGAATGGCCCTTGATATTTTTAAGAAGTTACATTAAAACGACTGAAAAAAAGGATGTTCGCAATTGTAACAAAATATAAAGGGTGATTTGTAGAGTTGATAACTTTTTTTTAAAAAGAAAAAAAAAACGCATAAAATTTGCCAAAATCGTCATCGGGTTCTTTTTTGAAACGTTCAGATTGGTCCATGACATTTAATCTCTTTTTGAAAGATAATTTCATTTAAATGTTGACCGCAGGCTGCGCTAGTCCTCTTAAAAGTTGTGGGTCCGCATGTCCGGAACAGTTCCCATTTTGGGCAAACTTTTCTCGAGCATTTCGGCCGATAGCCGAATTTCTTTCGGAATGTTGTCTTCCAAAAGCTGGAATAGTTGGCTGGGCATTATTTTCTGTAGACTGTTAGAACTTGACGTGAGCCCACACAAAAAATATAGTCTAAAAGGCGTCAAATATCGCATGATCTTGTGGCCAACTTACCGTCCATTCTTGAGAATCGAATTGTTCCGAACGAAGATTTCCCATCAAAATGGCCATCTAGAATCGGCGAGCTGTGTGCAATGTAGCGCACATTCTTGTTGAAACCACATGTTCAAACCAAGTTCAGTTCTTCCCATTTTTGGCCAACAAAAAATTTTGTTAGCATCTAACGATATGCGTATCGCCATTCCCGTAACCGCTATGCGTCCAACAAGTCGATTCTTTTGAAAAAATACGCTGGTCCAATGATTCACCAGCGTACAAACCACACCAAACAGTGCATTTTTCCGGGATGCATAGGCAGTTCTTGAACGGCTTCTGGTTGCCTCTTTATCACTCCAATGCGGCAATTTTTGCTTATTTACTCCTCCCTCAGTCCATTCAACAGAAATGAGCCCCTCATCGCGCTGAATCAAAATTTGTCCGCAATACAAAAAAGGGATCTTCTTCTTGCCACTTTTCTAGGGCCAATTCACTGAAAATTCGACGTTTGTGTGCTCCGTTAGTAGTCTATTCATGAGTGAAATTTCAAGTGCATAGCTGAGCATCTTTCTCCTTTGACACCAATGTCTGAAATCCCCACGTGATCTGTCAAATACTAATTGGCATGAAAATCCTAACCTGCAAAAGGAAATCACCCTTTAGCTATTCTACATCCATAATCCCTTAAAATGTTTTGCTAGTAAGAATAGCGATATGAAATTGTTTTTTATTTATTTTTTCTTTTCTTCATATTGGTTGAGCTTCGCTGTTCTATTGTTCGGTTAAGCTATGACAAGCCAATTTGAAATTGCTTTTAATTTACACTTATGTTCTTTTGTTTGTTTTATCGGTTAATAACATTGAATTTAAACGTTATCATGTTTCTTTGGTCGGCTTGCTACGATTGTATTACTTAAAATATTTAAGAGAATTCCGAAAAAATTTCGGAGATCCCAAAAAATCCCGAGGAAAATCCCGGGATTCTAACATTTTAAAATCCTCGCATCCGCGGGATTTAAAAAATCTGATCCCGAATGACAGCCCTCAGTGCCAAGGATGTTTTTTTCATTACTTTTAGTTCATTTTTGCTTTTTTATAAGAAGAACGAATTCGTAAATGGTAAGCTAAACAATGATAAAATGTATTCTCTATAATACGCATTTTAGGCGGATGCTTAAAGAAGGTAAATAAAAGGTAGGTTAGTCTCATTTTTTTCCCAAAAAAGCACTTTAATTTGTTTTGTTGAGCGCGGTGCCAGAGTAGAATGTATTTCTCATTATCATGAAATTATATAACATTTATACTCAATTCAATCATATTGGATATGATCTGCTTAATATCTAAAGGCCAATTCTGTGAGATATTATCATAGCTAACTAAGGCATTAGATCTAGGCCATATTGAGATCTGATTCAGATTTAACTTCAATGCAATTTACGCAAAATGTCGGATCTCTCAGTGGAATCTATATCATATGCAGAAATGAGATCTCTCAGTCATGTTAGGTCGTGTGGTCTATAAACTTCAGTGGCGGCCGGTTTAAGGTTATGTAGCTAGAACCCCCCCCTATCATAAACTTGTTTTTAGTACCAAATCGAACAACAGAATCGAATAATCACAAAGACTTCGAATAAACTGGTCACCCTAAATATGTACACAGGACGAAAAAGACTGTTTTTTCCATATGTCTTGCGAGTGTACAAATTAGTATGTTTGGAACTCAATTTTTTCAATCACACTATTTTTACGGTCGCTAATCAATAAGTGTTCATAAACTAGCATAAACATGCTTTGGACGATATATGTTCAATATGTTAGAACATATTATCTATGTTGGGAGTACTATAAAATGTTGTAAGCAATATCAATGTTTTAGATCCAAACATGATTTAATTTGGGAAATAGTCTATAAACATATCATGTGTTACGAAAAGAGGACCTAGAGCAGATATGGCTCGCAAGTAAAATAATGGTGAAATAAGCACAATTAGCGCCTTAAAAAATATTATCCACACACAAAGAATAATTTCATTCAAATTTTATACTATGTTACCAGCTAGTATGCCCATAAGGTGAAACATAGTATGTTCTGAAACAAATACAACCAACAATAGGTATTGCTTTGGATCCAATCCTGAAAATAACAGGGTTGGCTTGAATAAGTTCTCCCGTGTCTCTGACACAGTAGGATGGGTCGCCGCCACCCCTTGAAGCCACCCCCCGTGGCTGTCCGCTAAGTCATTAAGAAATGCCCATATTTAAGTCTCTTTTTACGTATCAGTACCATCCTTCATACTCTGTTCGCTGTCAAAATTTGACCTGTCCTTGTAAGTCATTATTTAGTTTTGTGAGATACGTCTGTTTGTGAAGCAAACTCTTTGTTATTGCTTGACAATACAAAACTTGAGAAATAAAAAAGAAATTTCCCTGTTCTTGATAGCACCCCGCCAATACCTGTGTCTTCTGGAGAGAAACAATAACATACCTCCCTCTTGGTTGGTGACAGCCTCAACAAAACTTGGTCTCCGCTTGATAGATGACCCCGGTTTCCGGCACTCCTGCCCCAGCGGAAATCCAAGCAAACTTAATTTGCTTATGGTATGCCAAAATGTCAAGCTGTGGCGTTGTCAGCCATGAGCACTGGATTACACGCAGCGTTCCGATAACGCATTAGTAATCTGACATTCTGAGTGGACGCCCGAAAGACAGGTGCGTTACCGACGAAAACATCAAAAAACTCCACAACCATTTGATTATTGTCATGACCCACAATGAAGGGTTGATTCGTGGCTGCACCAAGCCGAGCCCAGCGCCTCTACTTATAAGAGTATCAACCCGACCGGAAACGCTCCCGCTTAAGGGCTCCATATCGTTCCATCGAATTATTTAGGCATATGCAGGAAAAACTCTGCTGCATTAAATCGGGCTTGGTATCCGCTGCGAGCTTCAACATCTTGACGGCAACAAAACTAACATAAACGCTGTTGATGACTCTTAGCCCACTTTCGGTTCCACCCGTTCCGTTGGCAGCTTTTTAACAACTCGTAAAATAACACGGCCGACGTTTTTCCGTCGATATGAATTGACCAATGGCAATTGAAACATGGCATCCATCTACTACGACTCCTGAGTCCACCTCACATCAGCGCTGAGTGGACACCGAACCGCGCTGAACCGTCTCCGATAGCGTGGAAAGACTCAAAAGATCCGCTGATTCAAAGTAATGCCTCTGGTTTTCTGGATGCCACGCGGAAATAATTTTTATTCGATAGTATCCTTCTGAGAAGGGAAAAACCGATCAAACAGCTGACGTCATTATATGGCGTTATTGGAGCGTTTTTTGAGCACGGTCGGAAATCGCGGGGACCGAAAAATCGACCCCATATGAAGAAGAAACCAAGGTGTTGTCTTCACGCAACGACAAAGCGCAACCGGTGCCACAAACGTCCATTAGAGAACGATTGGCAAAAATTTCATGAATTGGGCTCCTCCCGAATTCTGCTTCCCCACCCACAAAATTACCTTCATCCAGAGATCATGTCCCCCCAGCGAGCTTTTTC
Organism: Haematobia irritans; assembly: GCA_003123925.1. Lineage (NCBI taxonomy): Eukaryota > Metazoa > Arthropoda > Insecta > Diptera > Muscidae > Haematobia > Haematobia irritans. The sequence goes on along the minus strand of PGFW01043145.1, from coordinate 12,876 downwards.
TGTTCATAGACCTTCACAAAGCGTAATGCCTCGCAGGGAATAAAAATTTGGCTGCAATGAAGAGGGTGAATCGCCGAAACTCAGACGGCCTATTTTGTGAGGGCAAAACACAAAGGAGTACTACCAAAACATGGTATCAAAAAAATTGGAAAGGTCGTGTATCAATCGCTTGTATCCTCTGTCTGAGGGGCAAGGGAACTATGTTTGGAATAATAAAAAACGAATTTCGACAAAAAATGCGTTCTCTTCTTTGTTATGACCGGGACTTATCAGGCCAAACCTGTTAACATTGCTTGTAAGCAAAATGTGTTTTGGGGGAATAATATGTTACAGAAAGCGACTTTTTTGAGGGGTGTATCTTCCTCTTTAATGAATATTAATTTTGTCGGTCATATATGATGCGGATTATGCGAATATGAGGAAGATGTAATATTTAAAGATTTTTAAATTTAAAAAATTATAACACTTTTTAAAGAATATGTTATAGATACTCTTTCAATGAAAAAGCTAATTCGTACATACATATTATTACATTGTTTACGAAAATATCGATTATGTTGGTATTTCATTATTTTTTTTATAATAAATTTACCATGTACATATGTCATCAATCGCAAATAGTATGTCCATCAGGTCTTCAATAACTTAATTTTATGCAATCTAAGAGTATATGCAAATACCCAATATGTTAGTTATTTACAAAAAATCATATCAAAATAGTATTCATATATATGTATTGAAGAAACAATAAAAACATTGAGAAAGATAAAATTCACTTATTTTTATTTATAAATCGATTGTGACCATTTCTGGCTATGCTTATACATGAAATCATTGCAATTTGAAGTTATTTTTCAACATTTGCCAACATTCGTAGTATTTGGCATCCAATTTCTGACAAGTCTCTTCACCCCATTTCGTGACAGCCATGCTTAAGGATGATTCGAACATAAAGGCCTTAAATAATAATTGAAATGCATTTTAATATTAACTATATTGCAAGCAAAACAAATACTCAAACTTACCTGAGTGCCTTCAGCCACACGTTCTGGGATCAAATTTGCTTTTGAAGCACCCTCAAAGCATTTAGCATCTGGTCCATGAGGAGTCATCATGGAGTGTAATGTAGCACCCCCAGGCATGAATCCTTCTTCTTTGGCCTCATAGCGTCCCAATATTAAACCCATGAATTCGCTCATGCAGTTGCCTAAAAATCGAAATGGTAACATACAGTAAAAAGTGCCAATATAAAGAAGAGGAAAAAATGTTACAGGTAGTAAATCTCTTCCGGTGTGGAACAACTTAGTTGACTAAATTTTAATGAAATTTTGTTTGTGTGTTAAATTGGCAACACATATGCGGTTAAGATAAGTCATTATTCCCATCCATACGGTATGGCGCAAATGCTCTTAATATACAGTTTTTCACTTCAACTTGCACATTTTTAACTAGGAAAAGACATTTGTGCTACACCCCAGCAGTAACGTATGGTTGGGAATAATGAGTTACTATCACAAGGCCATATTATTTGCATTACATTACTTTTTGATGAGTTTTAACTCGGAGCACCTCCTTAAGCAATTTCAGTCATTTCATTGCAATACTTACGATGATAATAGGGAGGTCTAAATGTGTGCTCTTGTACCGACCATCTTGGAGGGAATATAACAAAATCGGCAATTGCAGTTCCATATCTCGAGCTAGGGCATGTCAAAACAGTGAATATGCTAGGATCGCAATGATCAAAACTAACTGAATTGATAACATTGAATTTGGCCAAATTATATTTGTAGGGAACATAATTTCCATGCCAGGCTACGACATCGAAACAAGAATGATTCTGTTTGGCTACGAACAGATGTCCCTGGAATTTGGAAACCACAGAAAAATCTGAAATCAAAGATAACCCCATTAAAACCACTATCTGCACAGAAAAAATTTTCCAATTAAAATTTTAATTGAGTTTTAAAAAATATTCAATGAAAAATTTAATGGATTCAACAAATTTTTTAATTGAAACAAAAATCAATTACAAAAATTAATAGTAACAATTAATGTTTTAATTGGATCAATTAATTTATTAATTGACCTTCAATTAATTGTTTAATTGATACTATCATTTCTGTGATTGAAGACATTTCAATTTCAATTAAAAAATTAATTGGATCAATTAATTTCGTGATTGAATCAGATTTTTTTTTTGTGTGGGAATCTAATGTGAATAAATTTACCTTTAACTTCACGATCTTCGAACCAAGCAACTGGAGTTTCAAAATCTCTGGGATTGGCCAAGCCATTGGCGCCAATTGGTCCTAAATCTGGTAAATGGAAATGATTATCATATACTTCCAAGATGTAACCTCTGGAATGGGAGAATAATAAATTAAGAAAAATATATACTATAGTTATATCTCTCTCCATACCTTGTGGGACCCGAAACATTGACAGCATAACGAACACCCTGAGGTATAAC
>PGFW01043126.1:0-22724 GCA_003123925.1 Haematobia irritans | reverse complement strand
CTCTCCCCGTACACTCTATCACTACTTCACTTTAGTCTCTTTTGCTGGAATGAATGTATGTCGATGAATGTTTGCAATTGAATTAAATTGTTGATTTATGTTTTAAATGTCTACAAGTTTTAGTGAGAGCGAGTGAGAGAGAGAGAGGGCCACGGTAGTTGAAACGTTGAAGATATATGGAAAAAGAGCGTGATAAGCATACAGATTAATTTGATTTGTGTTTACACTAGACCAACAAGACTCCTGATGCGATTTTACTATCTTTGCTTTTACGGGCTTTCGTTTTTTGTGTTGCTGAGAATGATTGAAGATAATACCAAATTTGACATAGATTAATAGCGACTATACAAATAAATGGCATAGTTGAGTCCAATTTAATACTTTAAGGTAATTGTTATTATTTAGAGGTGGGAGATTAAATTGCATAAAATAGTGTGAACTATGGATTCTAATGAAGTGCGCAGTGTATAAAATACATTAAATGAATCCCCGTACTATGATAAACATATTCATTAAGATGAGTCAAAACTATCACATGTGGGTGGGTGTTTTTTTGTGTGTTTCCATATGTTATGAGTTATCTCTCTCTTTTTTTCCAGAGAAAGGCAAAGGGATAACCGAACATCAACAATGACCACAATCCGTTGATACCAAGCAGACACTTGGTAACGGATACGAATTTCCAAATGTTCCTATTTACACGTATAAATACTCACACATACATGCAGACAAACACATTCAACACTAATGGAGCCAATGAAAAAATATAGATTTCCAGTTTTTTTCTCTCTCATTTAACTGCAGTCACATGCATAACAAATGGCCCAAAAACAATCAGAGCGTGTCCAGACTCCATGTTATTGCTGATGGGCGAGAAGAACTGGCAAAAGAGGCCAGATTCTTTCGTTTCTTTCGAACCGAAATGCAAAAGGATGAGACGTGGAAATAATATTGAAGATAGTTTTGTATATAAAATAAAACAAATCAGCCATAAATTTGCTTGCTTTGTCATTGGTGTGTTACACGAAACCTAAAGGATTGCGTGTGGTGGTATGGGAGAGATGGAGAAAAGAGTATTTAATTATTCCGATATTAATGCATTTCTGAGTAAACGTGAATTAATAATACAGAAAGATGGCCATAGGATTATTTGAAGAAAGGAGGTCATCAAGGCTTAATGAGAGTACCAAATTTTTTTTGCAAGCTTATTTAGCAAATAAAAACCAGGTTTCCCATAAAACGTTTTTTATAATTATTAAAATTTTTTTTAACCCTTTCGACCCTAAAGTTGGCCTGTGCGGCAACTTTTTTGTGTTTTGAGAGCTCACTGTCAGCGTTGTTTTTGTTTTTGTTCATAACTGTAACGGTATCGAAAGGCTATCAGAGTGTTTTTCTTCAAAGTTGAATAAAAATCGCTGAATTTGGTTGTCAATTGCAGAAAATTTTCATGTAATACGCACGTACCTCAAGAAAAAAATATTTGCGAATTTAAAAAGAGCGTTTTTATACATGTGACTTTTATCAAAAATTAAACTAACATGGTTGAAAGTTTTATATTAAATCTATTGTAGTACATGTCAATAAATTATTTTGCTGGAAGTCCAAATTATAGAAATTGCAAAAACACAGAATGGGAAATTTTAAAAGTTGAAAAGTTGCCTGTGGGCAACTTTGGGGGCAATTTGAGGTAAGTAAAATTACAATATTTTTGAACATATAAGACCTAGAGAAAAAAGGTTTGAAACAATGATTTTGAACAATTTTTGGAACTTACGATTGGGATGTCCAGTGGACGAGAATATCGGGATGAATATGGAAAACCTATCTGCAGTGCAGGGGAATTTGGAAGGAATCGTAAAAAGGAGGAAGGCATAGATAATCGACTTTCTGCAACATTCTAAGTGATTTGCACGAATATTGGCGTGCTTTATAATACTTTTGGTTTATTTAGCACTGCAGTTAAATATGACATGGGTTAAAAAAAAACAAAAACATTTTCGTGAGTCACGCTGCAGTGAATATGAAATTTTAAACGAAATCCCGCGAATGTGCGTGAACGGGACTAAATCAGAAAATGTGCTGGCGGCGGGAGCGTCGAGTAAAAAATCAAATTGTGTTACTGATTGTGATGTGAGTAAAATTACTCCGAAATTACGCTCGCCGACATAAAAATTCTCTTTTACGGATGCCAACCACGCTCATGATCCAACTGCACGCTAAGATAAAACTTCAACAGTTCACGATAACAATTCATTGTTAACGATAAAATTCACATCACACTCACGGTAAAACAGAGACAGCAAAAAAGTTGCAATCAACGAAACAAATAGCACGTTCACGGCACTTAATTCAGCTCACGATTTCATGCACGGTTAAACGATTTGCAATAGGGTGAAGTCACGAGAAAATTTCGTGAATTAACCAAGAATTTTTATTGAGCCAACGAAAATTTGTCGTGTTTCCGAATATTCCGTGAATTCAACGAGGTTTGTCGTGAAGTACGAAATTGATCGTGAATCCGTGGCGAAAGGTGAGGCATAAGACGTTGTTCATGTGTGAGCGTGCGCGAGTATAAGTTCTTTTCATTTCGTGAATTGACGTGCAGCGTCAATTCCTACCAATGGCGTTGGCGCTGAGTAGAAAATATTTCTTCGTGAATGTGTTTTAAGCGTGAGATGAAATTCCACTCACGCGCGCACACTAAGTATACTATTTACTGGTAAAATAACAAAAAACCTTAAAAAAAAAGTCCAATAAAACGTAACACGTCTATCTTTACTAAACAAACTATTTTGTAGTCCAATTGCCTAGCAGTTTCCACAGGCAGACATTCTCCATACAGCCTAAAATGAAATTGCGTGGAGACCCGAAATATTGTGCCAAGACCTTCTTTAAATGACTTCAAACATGATTAAAAGTACAAAAAAATTGTTAGCGATACCTAATAAGAAAATTCAAGGTCGAAAGGGTTAACTGATTGCGTAATAAACTTTTTTTCGCTTTATGATTACGGTTGCCCACATGTCGGTAGAAAATTATACCAAAATGGTAGACTTTTCAATAATTTGGTACTTGGAATTTTGAGCAAAATTTTTGAAAAATTGAAATAAAATGTTTGACAAGCATTTTCTATGGAATAAAATTTTGAACAAAATTTTTATATAGAAAGAAATCTGACAAAATTTTCTTATAGATAATAATGATTTTGAACAAAATTTTCGCATAGAAATAAGATTTTGACAAAATTTTCTATAGAATTAAGAATTTTGACAAATTTTCTATAGAATTAAAATTTTGACACAAATTTCCTATAGTTTCAACATTGTGACAAAATTTTCGTATAGAAATAACATTTATTGACTAAATTTTTTATAAAAAAATTTGTGACAAAATTTTCTTAGATAAATAAGATTTTGACAAAATTTTTCTATAGAATTAAAATTTTCATAAAACAAAATTCTCTATGAAAATTTTGACAAAATTTTCAATATAATTAACATTTTGACTAATTTTTTAATTAGAAATAAAATTTTGAAAAAATTTTCTATAGAAATAATTTTGAACAAAATTTCTAATAGAATTAAAATTCTTCAAAAATTCTTTCTATGAAATTTTGACAAAATTTTCTATATAATTAACATTATTGACTAAATTTTTAATAGAAATAAAATTTTGACAAATTTACTGATAGAAAATACAGATTTTGACAAAATTTTCTATAGAAGCAAGTAAGGAAAGCTAAAAGTCGGGCGGGGCCGCAATATATTATACCCATGCACCACTTGTAGATCTAAATTTTCGATCACGCATAGTCAAGCATCCGTCAAATGTGTTGGGTGCTAAATATAAAGGTTTGTCCGCAAATACATACATTTAAATAGTCCACTCGATCTGGACAGAAATTTGAGAGATTTCTCAAATCTTTCTAGAACTCAAAATTTAAAGTCGGCTAATGCCACTAGGGTTTATTTGATGATTTATGCGCTCGATACATATGTATTAGAAGTTTGGGAAAATTAGAGTCATTTTAACAATTTTTCGATTAACAAGGCGATTACAGGAAAATGTTGGTATTTTGACCATTATTGTCGAAATCAGAAAAACATATATTATAGGAGGCTATATCTTAAATCCTGAACCGATTTCAACCAAATTTGGCACGGCATAAGCTACAACTGCTAAATCTACTCCCTGTGCAATTTCAAATTAAATGCGATTTTAAAAATTGGACTCCCTGTGGTATATGAGTGTAAATCGAGCGAAAGCTATAAATATGGGAGCTATATCTAAAACCCGAAACCAGATTAACCAAACAATTTGGCACGCATAGCTACAATGCTAAATCTTACTCCCTGTGCAAAATTTCAAGCAAATTGAAGCCAAAAGTCTCTGGATTTTAGGACAAATATTAAATTTCCATATCGGGCGAAAGATATATATGGGCGCTTAATATCCTAAATCTGAACCGATTTCAATAAAATTTGGCACACTTGAACTATGACGACTAAGTTGTTATTGTTTGTAGCAAAATTTCAAGCAAATCGGTAATAAAACTCTGGCTGCTGGGTCGCTATTAGTGATATCGGGAGAAAGATATATATGGGACTATATCTAAATCTTGAACCGTTTCTTCCAAAATCAATAAGGGTCTATTCTGACTCACAATTAGGACATGTGCTAAAATTGAGGCGATTGGACTTTAAATTGCGACCTGACTTTGATCACAAAAATGTGTTCAACAGACAGTACAGGACGGAATGACCGACGGACGGACGGACGGACAAGACGGACATGAGTTATATCGACTAAGGACCCACTCTGATCGTTATTGCCAAAGACACCATGTGTTCCATCTCGCTCATCCTCTGGGTGTTACAAACATATGCACTAACTTTTAATACCCTGTTCCACAGTGTGGCGCGGGTATACATACAATTTTTGACTAAATCTTTTATAGTATTAAAATTTTTGACTAAATTTGTAAATAGAAATAAAATCTTGAACAATATTTGTGTATAGAAATTAATCAATTTTGAAAAGAAAAAAATTATAACAACAAAATTTTCGAGCCAAATTTTTTATGGAAATAAAATTTTGAACATTTTACATAGAAATAAAATTTTACAAAATTTTCTACGAGAATTATGAATATTATAGATATAAATTTGACAAATTTGCTATAGAATTAAATTTTGACAAAATTTCTATAGTATAAAAATTTACCGCAAAATTTCTATACCAATAAAATTCATTCTGACTAAATTTAAAGAAAAAAATTTTCGAACAAAATTTTATATAGATAAGATTTATAGAAAAGTAATTTATTAGAATATGAAAAAATTTTGTTCAAAAAATTTTCTATAGAACTAAAATTTATAAGGTTTTTTGAAATATTTGAAATTTTGAATAGAAATCATGAAAATTTTCTTAGATAATTTGACAAAATTTTCATATAGATTTAAAAATTTTGACAAAAATTCTCGTACTAGAAATAAAATGTTTAAGGATATACAACATGTTGACTAAATTCGTTAATAGAATAAAATTTTGAGAAATTTCTTTAGAAATATAATTTAATGAAAAAATTTTATAAATACAAAATTTAGAAAATCTTTTAAGAATAAAATTTTGGACAAAATTTTATAGATAAATAAAATGAAATTTTCTATAGAAATCTGTCAAATTTTTTTTATAGGAAATTTGACAAAATTTTTCAAAAGAAATAAAATTTTGACAAATTTATCTATACGGAATAAATTGGCAAAATTCAAGATAAATTTTTAGAAATGCAATTCTATAGACAAAATTGCAACATTTTCTATAGACATCAAACATTAATTGAGAAATTTCATATCATTGAGTACTCGAACGATTCAAATTTTTAGTCAATGACAAGGGGACCGATTCTTTTCATAGCCTGATTGTGCGAGGGAACGATGCACTTGCGGGAAACACCTTTAGACAAGTGTTTGAAACACTCGGTCTAGAAATGAGCACAAACATTCTGAAGCGGGAGTTAACCTACACGCTGAAACTGAGGTTGAACGACGTAATGAATGAAGACGGACAGCATTGCAGTCATGAAGTGGAGCATTTTGGACCATCGGGAATGCCATTTTTTTATGATCAAATCGTCCACGACGTTCGTTAATCAAAATTTTATTTTCTTAGAAAATTTTGTCAAGAATTGTTTATTTCTATAGACAAATTTTTTTTACCAAATTGTTATGTCATAGATTTTATAACGTTTCTTGATGATAAATTTTGTCAAAATTAATATTGTACAAAATTTTATTGTCAAACATTTATATTCCATAAAATTGTCCTACATTGTGTTTATAATTTGTCAAAATTTATTTCTTCGATTTATCAATGTATTTCCTAACAACTTTGTCAAAAATTGTATTTATTTTTCAACATTTTTGTGCCAATTTGTAATTTTATAAAAAATTTTGTCAAAATTTTATTTCTTTGGACAATTTTGCGCAAAATTTTTAATTTTCTGTAGAATTTTGTCAAAATTTTATATCTATAGAAAATTGTTTAATATTTTAGAGAAATTTTATCAAATTTTTTTAATAGAAAATGTTATCAAATTTATTTATTATGGAAATTTTGCACAATATTTTCTATAGAATAAAGAGAGATAATAATTTATTTCAGGCAAAGCCGACTATCATACACCTTTTTCCGAAACGGTTCAAGTGTGGTCACTTTGGGGTTTTGTGAACTACCAATGAATTATTCTGATATTGGTTGATAGTTTTGCTGAAGTATAGTGGATGCTGATGAGGAATGTGGTAATTCAGAAACGTACGTCGATCCAACAATCTTGGCAATCTATAAGGCTTTGGCCAAATAATTTAAACAAACATTATATTTCTCTGTTGGTTAATCTACAGCTTCGTAGTTTAAGTCAACACAAACGGTTCTTAAGCTGAAATCAAAAACAACATAAAATTTGATATTTATAGAAAGTCTTGCTTAAAATTGTTATTTCTATAGAAAATTTTGTGGGCAAATTTTTATTAGCAATCATCGAAAATATAGTCATCAATTTTATTTGTATAGGAATTTTGTTAAAATTTTACTTTTTTAAGAAATTTTTGTCAAAATTTTTATCTTTTTTATGGAAATTTGTCAAAATTTATTTCTATAGAAAATTATTTGTCAACAATTTTTATTTGTAAAAAAATTTTTGTCTAAAATTTTATTTGTAAAGAATTTCTTTTTCAAAATTTAATTTCTATAAGAAAATTTTTTGTCAAAATTTATTTCTAAAGAAAAATTTTCTTTCAAAATTTCTCAAAGTTTTATTGGCTAATCAAAGCCCAATTTGGTCTCAAAATTTTTTTCTATAAAAAATTTTGTCAAAATAATTTCGTTAGGAAATTTTGTCAAAAATATTTTATTTTTTGGGAATTATGTCAAAGTTTTATTTCTATAGAAATGTTGTCCAAATTTTATGTCTATAGAAAATTTTGTCAAAATTTTATTTCTAATTAAAAAGTTTTGTCAGAAATTTTTATTCGCGTATAGAAACTTTTGTCAAAATTTTCTAATAAGAAAATAAAAGAGAGATAATATTATATTTCAGCAAAAACCGACTATCATAACACCTTTTTCGGAAGGGTTCAAGTGTGGTTCACTTTGAGTTTAGTGAACTACCAAGAATGTATTCTGAATAATTGGTTGATAGTTTTGCTTGAAAGTAGTGGATGCTGATAGAAGGAATGTGGTAATTCATGAAACGTACGTCGATGGCCCAACCATCTTGCAATCTATAAGGCTTTGCCCAAATAAATTTTAACAAACATTTTTCTCTGTTGGTTAATCTAACACTTGTAGTTTAGTCAAACACAATGGTTTTAAGCTGAAATCAAAACAACAATAAAATTTTGAATATTTTATAGAAAGTCCTTGTAAAAAATTTTTATTTCTATAGAAAATTTTTGTGGCAAATTTTATTACATCATCGAAAATATGTCTCAATTTTATTTGTATGAAATTTTGTTAAAATTTTACTTTTTTAAGAAATTTTGTCAAAAATTTTACTTTTTTAGGAAATTTTGTCAAAATTTATTTCTAATAAGAAAAAATTTTGTCAAATTTTATTTGTAAAGAAATAATTTGTCAAAATTTTATTTGTAAAGAAAAATTTCTTTTTCAAAATCTTATTTCTATGAGAAAATTTTGCAAATTTTTATTTCTAAAAAGAAATTTTCTTCTCAAAAATTTCTCAAGTTTTATTGCTATCAACAAATTGTCTCAAATTTTTTTCTTATAAAAAAATTTTGTCAAAATTAATTTCGTTAGGACATTTTGTCAAAATTTTATTTTTTGGGAAATTTTGTCAAAAGTTTTATTTCTAATAGAAAATGTTGTCAAAGATTTTAATGTCTATAGAAGAATTTTGTCAAATTTTATTCTATTAAAAAAAGTTTGTCAAGAATTTTATTCCGTATATGAAATTTTGTCAAAATTTTATTTGTATAGAAAATTTGCTTCAAAATTTTTTTATTTGTAAAGAAAAATTTTCTTTTTCAAAATTTAACTTTCTTTAGAAAATTTTGTCAAAATTTTTAATTTTCTAAAGAAAAATTTTCTTTTAAAAATTTCCTCAATTTTATTGGCTCATCGACAATTGTCCTCAAAATTTTTTTTCTATAAAAAAATTTTGTCAGAATTAATTTCGTTAGGAATTTTTGTCAAAATTTTTATGTCTATAGAAAATTGGTCAAAATTTTATTTCTATTAAAAAAAGTGTCAGAATTTTATTCGTATAGAAAATTTTTCAAAATTTTATTTTGTATGGAAAATTTTGTCAAAATTTTAATTTGTATAGAAAATTTTGTCAATTATTTTGTTTCTATCGAAAATTTTCATCAAAAATTTTATTTCTATGACAATAGTCTTAAGAATTTTATTTCTATAGAAAATTTTGTCAAAATTTTATTCCGTATAGAAAATTTTGTCAAAATTTAATTTTCTATAGACAAATTTGTCCAAAATTTGATTTCTAATAGAAAATTTTGTCAAAAGTTTTATTTATATAGAATTTTGTCAAAATTTTATTTCTAATAGAAATTTCGTAATAAATTTCATTCTAAGAAAATTTTTGTCAAAATTTTATTTCTACTAGAAAATATTTGGTCAAATTTTTTTTTCTATTAGAAACTTTTTCAAATTTTTTTCTGTAAAAAAATTTGTCAGAATTTTATTCCGTATAAGAAAATTTTGCCAACATTTCTTATTTCTATTTCAAAAAGGGCCTTGCAAAACACAGTCTGAATACATTAGCCTCTCTATGGCCTTCAGCTGAAGGCCACATACAGTGACTGCTGATAACAGCAGTCACTGCACAGAAACCTTTTGTGTAATTGTTTTGTGTGTGGGTGTGTGTGTGTGTGCATTTCATTGAAGGTGTTTTTCATTGTTGGGAGAGTGTTTACTGCATAGCTGCATTGTGCTAACTGAATTCCTTTACGCAATTGGCATCGTTTCAATATCCCGCGGATTTTTGGAGATTTTCTGGCATTAATGGCACAACATTAAAGGTGAATATAAATATAGCTACTATACATGGTTGGAATTTTTGGCAGTAGAATGAACGATAAACGTAAACGCATGAACCTACGGAGCAGTGGTTTAAAAAGCTATGGAAAATGAAATTAGGACGTTTTAAAAAAAAACTAAACATTAATAGATTGTGAGTAAATTTTTTTTATATAAATTTTTTTAAAATTTTTATTTTTAAATTGTTATTTTTTTTTTATTTTTTAATTTTTTCTTTCTCTGTAAATTCCCAAAACAACTTTTAGCCAGCTTAAACCGTGATGGTCCTTTACCACAAAATGAAATTGGCCTTTTGCTTGAAACCGAAGACCATTCGAGACCCAATTTCGAATGATTTCCATTCAATAATGTTTGTGTCATCAATTATATTGAAATTAATGGCATAAATTAATTATGTTATGCAATTTAAATTTGTTAAATGTTTAATAACACACATCAAACCCATACACACAGACACCCATCACAGTTGACAGCATACTCTCACAGATTGCTTGCATTTTTTAGACAACCTCCTTTGGAAGTATCGAAAATGTCAACATATGATGTGAAAAATGGGAAGGAAAACATCTACGGAAATCGGAGACAAAGTTGAAAAGGGACAAGATAACATGGATGGGCCAATAAACATTGTTGTTCGATTGGGGAAATAATACAATTAATTGTCGCTTTTATGGCTGGTATGAATCAATAACAATATAAAGTCGGGCAAAAACACAATATCGTACAGGTATATGTCGAAGAGATGTCATTTACATTTGTGGTCATTGAGCAGCGGGAAATTGAGTGAGTAAAAATGGCAAAAGGGCATGTTAAATTGGGACAATTGTAGGAGGATTAAATTGCAGTAATTATCGATTCGATATGAATGAATTCTTAAGTTGGACAGCTGTGTTATATTTTTTCAGCAATTATTCTTTTAAAGAGGAAGAAAACTTTTTTTTGAGGCGTAATGCCTATTTTGTTAAGGGGTAGCAAAGTTACTTCTTATCCTTATATTTATATAAAAAGATAAAGAAAATAAAGCAAATTGCAATTCGGCGACATTTTAATCACTTAATCCAGATCGCCTCCGTTGGGGCATCCGAATCGAACTATGTATCAGATCCCTCTGGTTCGCAGGAAGTCTCTAAAATTTACGAAAATTTTACAAAACACTGCCAAATTTAAAAAAAAAAAAAACGTAAATCTTAAACTTTGTCAAATTTTTACTTTCTATAAGAAATTTTTGTGTTTTTACAGAAAATTTTGTCAACATTTTATTTCCGCGTAGACAAATCTTTGTAACATTTTTTATTTCGCCATCAGAAAATTTTGTCAAATTCTATTTCTAAGAAAAAGTTTACCAACCTTGTATTCCGATAGAAAATTTTGACAAATTTTTATTTGTGTATAGAAAATTGCTCCTTTGGAAATTTTCTATAGAAATTTTTGTGAAAATTTTATTTTATAAAAGTATGTAAATAATTTTATTTCTATATAAAATATTTGTATTACCATTTTATTCCAAAGAAAATTTTGTAAAGAAATTTTATATTATAAAGAATTTTTTTTTCTAGAAAAGTTTTTATTTCTATAGGAAAATTATATCAACATTCGTATTTTAATATGAAAATTTTGCCAAATTGTATTTCTATAGAAAAGTTTATCAGCAATTGTTTTTTTTTTTTTAAGAAGAGACGTTTACCAATGTGGTATCAAACTGGACTGAATAAGTCTTACGTGACGCCTGATACATCGGGCTGCCACCTTACCTAACCTAACGCTAACCTAAACTAATATTGTTTTTATAGAAAACTTTATTTAAATTTATTTCAATTTATTTAATTTATTTAATTTTAGAAAAATGTTGTTAATTTTATAAAAACATTTTTTCAAAATTTTATTTCTATAGAAAATTTTTGTGAAAATTTTATTTTCTATGAAAATTTTATTATCTATAAAAAAGTTTTAATAATTTATTTACATAAGAACATTTTGCCAAATTTTTATTTACTATAGAAATTTTGGCCGAAATTTTATTTGTAACGAAAATTTTGTAAACCATTTTATTCCTAAAGAAATATTTTGTCAAAATTTTTATTTCTAAAGAATTTTTTTTTTCTTTATTTACTTATTTCTATACGAATATTTTGCAAAATATTTTATGTCTAATAGAAATATTTGGCAAAATTTTATTTCTATAATAAGTTAAATGCATTAAGTGTATTTATAGAAATTTTACCCAAAATTTATTTCTATAGAAAATGATTGTCAAAACATTTACTAAATGTTGAAAAATTTTTATTTACTATGGCAAAATTGTAATCATAAATTTGTTTATAGAAAAATTTGTCAAAATTTATTTCTATAGAAATGTTGTCATTTTTTATTTCTAGAGAAAATTTTGTCAAAATTTTATTTCTATAAAAATTTTGCCAAAATTTTATTTCTATAGAAAATTTTGTCAAAACTTTATTTGTTAAAGAAAATTTTATTTCTAGAAATTTTATTTATATGAAAAATTTGTAAAATTTTTATGTCTATAGAAATATTTGTCCAAATATTATGACTGTGAAACATTTTTATTACTATGGAAAATTTAAGTTGCAAAATTTTATTTCTATCGAAATTTTGTCAACATTTTATGTCTATCGAAAAATTTTGTAAAAATTTTTATTTCGATTGAATAATTTTGTCAAAAATTTTATTTCGTATCGAAAGTATTTTATAGAAAATGTATTTTATAGAAAAAATTTTTGCCAAAAATCTTAATTTCTGTATAAAATTTTGTCCAAAAAAATTTATTACTCAATGGAAAATTTTATTAAAATTTTATTTCTATTTGAAAATTTAGTCAAATTTTATTTCTATCGAAAATTTTGTCAAAATATTTTATGTCTTAATCGAAAATTTTGTAAAAAAATTCATTTCTTATTAGAATATTTTCAAAATGTTTTTAGTTCTAGGGACAGAAAAGTTATAATCCGACTTCCTGTTTTTACAGAAAATTTTGTCAAAATTTTTACTTCTATAAAAGTTTTGTCCACATTATTATTTCTATAGAATATTTTATTATAATTTTATTTCTATAAATAATTTTCATAATTTTATTTCGCATACAAAACAATTTTGTAAATATTTTAATTTCTGCTAGAACATTTTGTCAACAGTTTTATTTCTGTAAAAAATTTTCTCATAATTTTATTTCTATGGAAAATTTTGTCAACCAAATTTACTTTCTATTGAAAATAATTGCCAAAAATTTTATTTCTATGAAAGATATTGTAAAAATTGTATTTCTATTCTAGAATTTGGCATATCTTTATTATACAATTGAAATTTGCAATTTTGGAACATACGGGCCGTTTCTTGGGACAGAGACAATCGCTATTGGTTTTTGAAAAAATCTTCGGTTCAAGATTTTAGAATATAACTGCCATACTATATTTTTCCCCGATGTGGTCATAGTTAGCGTGTGTTATCAAGCCGATTTTCTATGGAAATACCGTACATCTAAATATTTTTATGAATTCGAAAAATTCTTGCAAAATATCAGCCAAGAATCGGTTAAGATTAAGGAAGGGGGGGGGGGGCAGATATGCTCCCATATATTCTTTCGTCCGATTTTAGACTCCATTATGAAACCACCAGAGGCCAAAGTTTACTAACCGATTTCGTGAAATTTTGCACAGAGGGTAGAATTGACATTCCTACGCAGATGCTTGATAAATTTAGATGTGAAATCCGGTTCAATTTAGATATAGCTTTTCCCATATATATCTTTCGTGTCGATTGAACTTATATGGCCACCAAGCCAAGAGTTTTGCCGTGATTTGGCTTCAAAATTTGCACAAGCGTTAGCTTTTGAACGATACTATTGTTATGTGCCAAATATTGGTTCAAAATCGATTCAGATTTAAGATATAGCTTCGCCATATATAGTCTTTCATCCGGTTTGAACTTATATGGCCTCATCCAAGGGTTTTGACGTGATTTGCTTCAAATTTGCACAAGGAGTAACGTTTAGTGTATGTAAATTGTGCCAAATTTGGTTCAGCATTTAGAATGGCTCCAATATATATGCTCCCGTCGATTGCAGCTCATATGCACAGGGGGGCCAAAGTTATACTACGTTTACCGTGAAATTTGCATAGATAAGCAGAATTATTATTCTAACTAATGCATGTCAAAATCTTAGCACAAAATTGGTTCAAGGATTGTATATAGCTCGCCATCATTACGTACACCAGAGTTCGGCGAAATATGGTAGACTGTTTCATATTTTAGAAGCCATTTTTCCAATGGGATTTTCCTCCAATTGACTGGATAGTTTCACTCAGAGAAATACAAATTATGGCCAAAATTCTCACCCAAAATTTTCGGTGATCGATTTCCCCATTATTTAGCGCATATCCCTACCAGCGTGGCAAAATGCCAAATTTCCACAGAAGCTGATGAGTTTTAAATAAGGCTCCAAGTGCCCGACTAGACGCGAATAATATATCAACAAACCCACACTTGACCACATATCTTGGCGAGGTCTAACCAATATCTTGTAAAATCGCCACTGCTGAGTAGCTAAAACTTGTAAATGTTACTCAAAATTGTCCTATATCTCGAATACAAATATGTATCGCCTGAAAAATCATAAATCTCTTTTTGCTACAATTGATTAAAATTTCTCGTTCGCTTCACATATTTGCCTATATTTTTTACTAACATTGTGTTTCCATCCGCAGGGCGTTAGCGATTTAAAATTTTAATTCTAGAGTTTTTTAGAAGTAAAAAAAAAATTGTTTCCATTTAAGTAGTTGTATCTGGAAATGCAAACTTTTATATTAGCTCCCAGCGAAAATTTTAAAGTAGTTGAGAATGGTAACACAAATGTTTGTCTACAATAGGTGGTGAAGGGTAATAATATAGTCGGCGTCCGCCCGACTTTAGAACTCTACTACTTGATTTTTAGTTTTTTCAATTTTCCTCGCAATTACTATACTCCAGACTGACCATTTTTACTTTGGAATATTACAGTTGCTTATTTTTCCACAAAGGAGACATTGCCAACAAAAAAGAAACCGTGAAAGCGGTTGATACTGAGTTTGTGGCCCAATATGTTGAAAAATGCGCTTGAGAAAAAGAAAAAAATTTTCCCCCCCCCCCTTTCCCCCCCCGAAATTTGAAACTAATCTGTTTAGAAAAATTAACTTCATTGAATCTTTATGATTCCAAATTAATAACTGTAATGACTTATTGTTTTACTATATAAATATTTAGCACGATATATCCATAATATTACACAATTTAATTTATATAACATTATGCCCCTACCCTCTAACCACATTTAATCATGCTACAACCCGAAATTTCACTTCAAATATTTTTGCTTTCTCTCTAATCCAAATCATTTGTAAATGAAATTTTATTAACTCAATCTCTCATTGGCACTTAGGCTTGATGGTGAACGATAAGTCTCAAGATATTCAATACATTTCAGATCTGCGCCTAATAAATGACTTAAGACATCCGTAGAATTGTTGCAACATCACGTTAGAAGAAAATCCTGTTTAAATGGCCTAAATAGCCATTTACAGGAGGTTATATCAAGCTAAATTTAGTGCTTAATTAATGGTAACATGTTGAAGATATCTGTGTGAGTGGTGCCACATAACATGCATATAATTCACTTTGTGGAATAATTGATTGCAGGGGAAGAGGGAGAGAAGAAGAAGAGAATATATATATGTCAGGCTAATTATTCATTTTCTCTATGCTATGATGAAATTACGATAGAAGCGAAAATTTGAATTTATGTGGAAAAAGTATTCGTAAGGATACATTTGTTGAATTGGGCGAACATCTAAAAAATATATCCCTTGGTTTTTGCGCTAGCGGATCACTGCTCTTGATCAAGGAAAACTGCTTTAACGTCAATATTTGAAATCTGGGGCCTACTTCAAGTGAAGGGTTCAATTTTGTTGCCCCTCAGTCGGAGAAAATTTTACGTCTCACTTTTCAACTGCAGATATGAGTAGCAGCCACTAGTGGTGCGCGAAACAACATTGCGCAGAGGAAGCAGTAACAGAAGGCCACCCAAACGTCACTTTTTGTTAGCATAAGTAAAGATGATATGATATGCAAATTTTGATTTTGTCAAAAATTTTTAGAGAAATTTTACCAAAATTGTATTTCTATAGAAAATTTTTGTCAAAATTTTTATTTCTATAGAAATTTGGTCAAATTGGTATTTACTATAGAAAATTTTTTGTCAAAATTTTATTTTATAAAAAAATTTTTTCAAAATTTTATTTTTATAAAAATTTTTTTTTCAAATTTTAATTCTATAGAAAATTTTGTCAAAAATTTTATTTCTGTAGGAAATTTGGTCAAATTTTTATTTCTGTAGGAAAAATTTTGTTCAAAATTTTATTTCTGTAGGAAGTTTGTCAATAAATTTTATATCTATAAAAAATTTTGCTCAGTAATTTATTCTATAGAAAATTTTGTAACTCTGTATTTCTGTAAAAAAATTTCAATTTTTTTTTGTCATAATTATTTCTATAGAAAATTTGTTGTAATTTTTCTTTCTATAGAAATTTTTTGTCAAACTTGTAATTTCTGTAAAAAAAATTTCCAAAATTTTATTTGCAGTAGCATTTTTTTTTTTTATTTTATTTCGCATGAGCAACTTTATGGGTTAATTAAAATTTGTTTCGTTAAGATTTTTATCCAATAAAATTTTATTTGCCATAGAAAATTTTGTCAAAACTGTTATTTCTATAAAAAGTTAGTAAAATTTTATTTCTTTAGAAAATTTTTTTAAAATTTTTTGGCCATTGAAAATTTCATCAAAATTTTAATTATATAGAAAAGTTTTTGTAAAAATTTTATTTCATATAGAAAATTTTGCAAAATATTATTTGAGAAAATTTGTCAAATTTTAATTGGCATAGGAAATTTTTGTCAAAATTTAATTTATATTTGAAATTTGTCCCAGATTTGATTTTCCCATAGCAAATTTTGCAAAATATTAAGTTCTATAGAATTTCGTAAGTATTTTATTTTTAATATTTTTTTTTTTTAAATTTATTTCTGTTGAAAATTCTCGTCAAATTTTAATTGTATAAGGAATTTTGTTGAAAAACTTCACTTTTATTGAAAATTTTGTGTAAATTTTTTATTTCTATAGAAAATTTGTCTACATTTTTTTTCTATAGAAAATTTTGTCAAATTGTATTCTTAATAGAAAATTTTTGTCTAACATTTTAATTTCTAGAGGAAAAATTTGTCAACAAGGCTATTTCTATAGAAAATTTTGCAAAAAATTTTATTTCTATAGAAAATGTTGTCAAAACTCTTGTATTTTTGCATTTATATTTTTCCAAATTTTAATTCGCATAATAAATTTTTGCAGCAAATTTTATATCCATAGAAACTTTGCAAAATTTTGTTAAGATTTTTTAATTTCTAATAAATAGTTGTTAAAATTTTATTTTTCGCATAGAAAATTTTGTCCAAAATTTTATTTCTATAGAAAATTTATGTAAAAATTTTATTTGTATGGAAAATTTGTTAAAGTTTTACTTCTATAGAAAATTTTGTCAAAATTTTATTTGTTGGAAAATTTGTTAAAGTTTTACTTCTATAAAAATTTTGTCAAAATTTTGTTTTCTACGAAGAATTTTGTCAAAATTTTAAGTTCTATTGAAATTTTTTTCAAAATCTAATTATATAGAAAATTCTTGCTCAAAATTTTAATTTCTATCGAGAATTTTGTCAATGATTTTATTTTTGTAGGAAATTCTGGTCAAATTGAGTTCCAAACAAAATTTTATTTCTATAGGAAATTTTTGTTAACATTTAATTTCTATGTGGAATTTTGCAAACATTTTATTTCTATAGAAAATTTTATCAAACTTTGTAATTCTCTTTGTAAAAATTTGTTCAAAGCATTTTATTTCCATACGCAAATTTTATTTATTTTTATTTTATTTCCAATAGAAATTTTTCAAGAATTTTATTTCTATAGAATTTGTAAAAATTATTATTCTTATGGAAAATTTGTGTAAAGTTTTACTTCTATAGAAATTTTGTCATAAATTTTTATTGTGTATGGAACATTTGTTAAAGTTTTACTATCTATAGAAAATTTTTGTCAAAATTTTGTTTTCTACAGAAACTTTTGTCAAAAATTTAGTGGCTATTGAATTTTTTCAAAAATCTCAATTGATATAGTAAAATTTTTTGTTCAAAATTTTTATTTCTATAGAGAATTTTGATCAATCATTTTATTTTTTGGAGGGAAATTCTGTCAAAAGTTGAAGTTCCAAACAAAATTTTATTTCTATAGGAAATTTTTCGTTAAGCATTTTTATTTCTATGGGAAATTTTTGCAAAAATTTTATTTCTATAGAAAATTTTTCAAACTTGTATTTGTAAGAATTTGATCAAAGGAATTTTATTTCCATAGCAAATTTTATTTATTTTTATTTTATTTCTATAGAAAATTTCTACTCACACACTTCTTAATTTTATGGAAAATTTGTTAAAGTTTTACTTCTAAGAAAATTTTTGCCAATAATTTTATTTGTATGGGAATTTGCTAAAGTTTTACTTCTATAGAAAATACTTGTCAAATTTGCCAAAATTTTGTCAAATTTTTTATTTCTATGGAAAATTTTTCAAATTTAGTGCTATGTGAATTTTTTTTTTTCAAAAAATTCTAATTATATAGAAATTTTTGTCAAAATTTTATTTCTTTAGATAAATTATTTGTCAATATTTTCAATTTTTGGTAGGAATTTTGTCAAAAGTTTGAGTTTCCAGAACTAAATTTTTGCCAAACTGTTGTTAATGATTTTTTTTAATAAATGTTTGTTAAAAATTTATTTCTCTAGGCAAATTGTGTTAAAATTTATATTGCAAATAGAAAGTTTTTGTCAGAAATGTTATTTCCATATGCAAATTTTTATTTCGCATAGAAAGTTTTAGTCAAAATTTTATTCTATGCGAATAATTTTGTCAAAATTTTATTTCCTATCGAAACATTTTTGGTCAAAATTTTATTTCTATCGAAATTTTGTCAAAATTTTATTTCTATAGCAAATTTTGTTTACATTTATTTATAGTGGGAAATTTTGCAAAAGCATTTTATTTCTGTAGATAAATTTTATCAAACTTTTTTTTATTTCGCATAGCAAATTTTTGCAAAATTTTCGAGTAGAGATTTAATTTCTAATAAATTTGGTAAATATTATTTTATAGAAATTTTGTCATAAATTTTATTTTTTCTATAGAATATTATATCAAAATTTTATATCTATAGAAATTTTTGTCAAATTTTATTTGTATAGGCAAATTTGTCAAATTTATTGTCTGTAGAAAAATTTTCAAAAATTTTTTTTCTATAGCAAAGTTTTATATATACCTGCGCCAACTGTGGAACAAGATATTATAAAGTATAGTGCATATGTTTTGCAACACCAAAAAGGTGACGAATAGTGCAATGGTGTCTTTGTCAAAAATGGCTCAGGGTTGGCTTCCTGAGTCGATATAGCCATATCCCTCTGTCTGTGAAACCATTTTTGTAAATCAAAGTCTAGGTCGCAGTTTTAGTCCAATCGACGTTAAAATTTGGCACAAGTATGGTGTTTTGCGGGTCAGAAGTAGAACCCTATTGATTTTGGAAAGAAAATCGGTTCAGATTTAGATATATGCTCCATATATATAGTTTCGCCCGATATGCGACTTATATGGTCCCTGAAGCGCAGAGTTTTACACATAATTTTCCTTAAATTTGCACAAGTAAAACAATTAGCTACTAATAGTCAAGTGTGCCAAATTTTATTGAAATCGATGCGGATTTAGATTATAGCTCCCATTAACATGTTTTTCATGATTTCGAAAAAAATTGTGAAAATACACATTTTTTCCTTGTAAAATCGCAACGCTTAGTAAAAGAAAAGTTGTAAAAATGACTCCTAATTTTCGCGAGGCGATAAAAATCATGATATAGAACTTTTGCGAAGTTTGCCTTAAAATATGCTTCAGATTTTAAATGTTTCCATATTTTTTTATTCAACATTGTGTTCGCCACCCTTGGTGCATTAAGACGACTTAAATTTTGAGTCTAATAAGCTTTTGTAGAAGTCTATCAAATTCTTCCATATCGATGATATTTTAATGTATGTATTTGGGAGCAAACCTTTATTATAAGCCCGCCAAATTTGACGGATGTAAATGGTATCGAAAATTTAAATCTACAAAGTGTGGCAGGGCATAATATAGTCCGCCCTGTCCGAAACTTAGACTTCCTTACTATGTTTTTTACTAACATAGTGGTATCCATCCCAGGGCATTAGCCAACTTAAATTTTTAAGTCTATAGATTATAAATTTTGTTTCAGATGTGTCAGATTTTAAAATGTATGATATTTGGGTACAAAAACTATATATATAGCCACATACGCATTGATAATAGTATCGAAAATGTGGATTTACAAAAAGTGGTGGCAAAGGGTATATATATAGTCGATCCGCCGACTTTGGAAACTTTCCTTACTTGTTCTATGAAAATTTTGATTCCCGGCTATGCGTGTAAACGTTTTTTTTTTTTCGGAAGGTTCATGTGGCTGTTCACTTTTGGGTTTTAGTTGAAAAACTGCTGAATTTATTCTGACAATTGGTTTGATAGTTTTTTTGGCTACAAGTAGAGGATGCTGAGAGGAATGTGTAATTCGCACAGCGTGCGTCCAATCGAACAATCTTGCATGTTTATAGAGCTTTTGCACAATAAATTTTGTCAGATCATTCTTTCCTTCTGTGTTAAAGCTCACTTGTAGTTTAGTCAGTGCAATGGTTTTAGCTGAAAATCAAAGACTAATAACACAACATTCTTTTTTTTCTATAGAAAAAATTTCCAAAATTTTATTTCTATAGAATTTTGTCACTATTTTTTTATTTCTAATAGAAAATTTGTCAAAATTTCAGCTTGGTCGGACCATTAGACCCAAATATAGGAAGTTAGTATTTTTTTGAACCATTTTGGTCCAATATCGACCATCAATAGCAATCCTGCTTACAATTAAGATGAAAATCTTCTTATTATGGGAGATATTTTCCCATACTCGATAGCTCTTTACTTCTAACCAAATCAAATGATATTACTTCTATGTCTGAATACTACTAAGTATATCGGAAATTTAGTTGCATTTTGGTCAGTAATATTTCGAAATTTTAAAATATTAAGGCAAGTAAATATTAAACAGCATTTTCTAAATTGATACCAAGCATAGAAAATTCTTGATTGTATAGTTTGTAAGATTTCAATTTCTCTGCGTCTCTTTAATCAGTTATATCTTTGTTTTTTTCACACTCTCTCTCAGTGTCTTTAGACAATCATATGAAATGTATGTTCATCTCTTTCATTTTAATAGAGGGTACACACAGGATATATTGTCCTCATAAATAATTAAATTTATATTGGCAGGTTAATATTAACATGCATACATAATTGTAAGCATACAAAGAAGAAATTTGAATAATGATCCTCTTGTATGGCTATGTGTTTGGCTCAAACATATACTGTGTTCAACTATGATTAGTAGCTAAGAGAATAACCCTTTCGCTAATAATTACATTTTCCCACAGCTCTTATTATGATATCAAATAGTATTCACATGAATTCTTATGGAATATGAAGGAACCTAGAATGGATTATACATTCAACTATGAGAGACCTTTGTCCACGACATACAATGCTGGACAATGGTCCAACATATGGACAAGACTTGTATTCTTCATATAATTTTTGCTTCATTTCTAAGTAAGTATATGTAAATTTGTATTTTATAAATATTTATAACCATATGCTGTGGTGCTAGGTTATTATAGTAATTTTGTTCCTGAAAAGGTCATGTGAAATGAATATATTCCTACTGCAAAGAAATGATTTGCCTATGTACTTTTAAACCGTTTTTGAATGCGAAAATTCCTTGCATTATAGTGAGAACAGTGATGTGAATCGTGAAAGCATATTAAGGGGACATAGAGGGCCAGAGACCTAAAAATGGAAATTTCTTAAGTTCATATTGATTCCAGCCTTTCACATAGGCCAATGCAAGCCAAGTTTTATATCTAAAGACATACGCGAATTCGGGTTGTAATAAAATTTAATCTAAAAACAAATAAGTAAAAGTAGAAAGTCGGGCGGGGCCGACAATTATCATAACCTAATACCACCATTACAGAATTAGTAATCATAAAGCATTTTGTGGGTAACATATAGGTCTTGGAGAATAAAACCGCAGTTGCATCTTTAAGAAATTAAGGGGTCATGTCTATGGGTGCTTTGTGGTCAATCTGACTATAGTTCATAGTCAACTGCTGCCAATGGAATATGTTCGTTTACCCTAACAAGAGACAAAAGAAAGTTCCTCTACTTTCCCATACAATTCCCAAACAATTTTTCACAATATACTCATACTTTTCGTTAAATTAAAAATTTTACAAAACAAAAATGGTTTAAGTAGCTTTATTATAATTAAAACATGAATATTGGCAACGTAATATAACTTAAGAATATTACATTTGTTTACCACCACGGTTGCCACAGTTGGTAGAATATCTAACCCAATTAGTAACCTTTTTTGTTAAATTCTCTATAAAAATAAAAATTTGGGAAAAAGTTTTCTATAAAACAAATTTTTGTGAGGAACATTTTATAAGAAATAATGAAATTCTATAGAAATAAAATTTTGAAGAAACAATTCCAACAGAAAAAATTTTCAGAAAATTTATTTATAGAAATAATTTTTGAAAAAAAAAAAATTCTAATAGAAAATACATTTTTGACAAAATGTTCTATAGAAATAAAAATGTTGACAAAATTTTCTACAGGAATAAAGTTTACCACACATTGGTTACAAGATCAAGCCTTGCCGCTTCTAAATTTCGCTCCTCTAGAGGCCACCAAAAATGTAATTATTACAAATCGTGTGAAGTGGAAAATGTCCTACGTTGTGCCCTACGTCCCTACAAGATGCTCAATATTTAGAAAACCCCTACATAATAGGGAATTTCCCCTAAACTTCTAGCAACACTGGCTGGTGTTGATATTGCAGCCTACGGGTTAGATGGCACTAATATTGAGGCCCATTATTAAACAAGAGAAAA
>PGFW01043100.1:2917-13783 GCA_003123925.1 Haematobia irritans | reverse complement strand
TTTCATCCGATCCGGGCTGAAATTGGTACATTGGTGTTAGTAATATGGTCGTCTTAACAATCATGCAAAAATGTCCCTCCACTATCGGTTATAATTATATATAGCCCCCATAATATAACGATCCCCAGATTGGTTTGCGGAGCAGCTCAAGAGAAGAAAATTCACCGATCCGGCTGAAATTTGGTTACATGATGTTGTATATGGTCTCTAACAACCATGCAAAAATTGGTCCATATCGAGTCCTTTAATTATATAATAGCGCCCATATTAAAACGATCTTCTAGGATTTGCGCTTGTGGTAGCCTTTAACAGAAGCATATTTTCATCGCATCCGGGGCTGAAATTTTGCGACATTGGTGTTTGGTATTATGCGTCTCTAACATAACCATGCAAAAATTGGTTCACATCGGTCCATAATTTATATAGCCCCATAATAAACCGATACCAGATTTGCGTGCGGAGCCTAAAGAAGAAGCAAATTTCATCCGATCTCGGCTGAATTTGATGTACATGGTGTTAGTATATTAGTCTCTAAACAACTATGCTAAAAATTGGTCACATCCGGTGCCATAATTATCATATATGCCCATGTAACGATCCCAGATTTGGTTGCGCGAGCCTCAAGAGAAGAAAATTTTCAACCGAGTTCCGGACTTTAAATTTGGTACATGGATGTGGTATATGGTCTCTAACAACCATTGCAAAAATTGCTTCCATATCGGTCCTAATTATATATAGCCCCCATATAAACCGGCATCCCCTAGATATGGGCTTGTGAGCCTCTAAGCTAGAAGATATTTCATCCGTCCGGCTGATCCTGATAATTTGTACATGGTGTGGGTATGGTCTATACAATCATGCAAAAATTGCCGTCCTACCATCGCGTGTATAATTATATTTATAGCCCCATTATTAACCGATCCCAGCATTTGGCTTCAGGAAGCCTCAAAGAGAAGGCAATTTCATCCGATCCGGCTGAAATTCGGTACATGATAGTTGGTATATGTCTCTAACTAACCATAGCAAATGGTCCACATCGGTCCATATTATATATGCGACCCCATATAAACGATCTTCCAGATTTGCGCTTTGCGAAGCCTCACAAGAGAAGCAAATTGCATCCGATCCTGCACTGAAATTGGTAACATGGTGTAGGTATTCGGTTTTTAACAACCGTGCAAAATTGGTCCACATCGGTCCATAATTTTAAATAAAGCGACCCATTATAATACCGATCCCATAGATTGGGTTCTCGGCAGCCTTCAATAGGAGAAGCAAAATTTCATCCGTAATCCGCCTGAAATTTCGGTACATGATATATATAGCCCCCATATAAACCGATCCAGATTTAGCGCTTGTCGAAGTCTCAAGGAAGCCCCAAATTTCATCCAATTTCCGGCCGTTAATTGAACATCTGTTAGTATATGCATCTTTAACATACGCGTGCTACAATACGTCCATATCGGTCCATATTATATATAGCCCCCATCATAAAATACGTTCTCAAGATTTGACCTCCGGAGCTTTCTTGGCCAGCGAGCAAAGATTCATTGCCGCATTCCGGCTTTCAAATTAGGGAACGTGGGTGTTAGGTATATGGTCGCTAACAACTCATACAAAATTGATCCAATCACACAAAATTGTGTCCATATCGCGTTCATAATCAGCGTTGCCACTAGAGCCAAAAATAGTCTTACCAAAAATTTTATTTCTATATGAAAAATTTTTGTTCAAAAATTTATTTCTATAGAAATTTTTTAGTGCAAAATTTTATTTCTAGAGCCAAATTTTGTCTAAAATTTTATTCGTCGTTCATATATAAATTTTCATCATTGCTTCAAAATTTTATTTCTATAAGAAAATTTTGTTCAAATTTTTATTCGCGTTCATAATCATGGTTGCCCTCGATTGCCAAAAATACTCTTTACCAAGATTTTATTTCTATAGAAAATGTCAAAGTTTATTTCGTATAGAATTTTGTGAAAATTTTATTTCTAGCTAGAAAAATTTGGTCTTAAAATTTTTTTCTGTAGAAAATTTTTGTCCCAAATTATGTCTACTTGTCAAACTGGAATTATATACGTATATGTGATCCGATTTTTTTGTTTAATATATACCACGTATGGACTTACATACAATTTAGAAGAGATGGTGTAGGATAGCTTTTTAAATACCTTGCCATCGGCAAGCGTTATACCGAACTTAATGTAATTCATTGTGGCATGACAGTGTTTAGAAGAAGTTTCTAGCAATCCACGATGTGAGGGTTACATAAGCTTACGGCCTGCGGCCGAACTTACGTCCTATATCTTGTTTCAATTTCAATTCAATTCAACATTTTTATTTAATCAATTAAGCCCTCTTGGACCGATACATGATAGATTGAAAAAAAAGTTACAACCAAGCTAAGAAATTACTAAAATGCAAAGGAAAAAAATCATAATAATACTTTAAAACTAATTGTGATATACAATATTCTCAATAGCTGAAAAACTACACGGCACATTTTCTTTACCTAAACACCAAGAAAAACGCAACACCGCATTATGGAAGATATTATCAGTTGATATACGAAAAAGCAAAGTTAATTGTTTATAATAATACTG
Source organism: Haematobia irritans (assembly GCA_003123925.1). Taxonomy (NCBI): domain Eukaryota; kingdom Metazoa; phylum Arthropoda; class Insecta; order Diptera; family Muscidae; genus Haematobia; species Haematobia irritans. The sequence goes on along the minus strand of PGFW01043100.1, from coordinate 11,177 downwards.
AATTAGTTTACTTTAAAAGCGCTTAGACTTACGAAAAAAGTTCTTATAATCGGATGGAATTTGGCAGTTCCATAATCTGCGACAAACGAATTATGAACGCATCTTTCCCAAAACAAAGTGTGAGAATAAGTTCTGAATTAGTAATTGAGTATTACGAGTAGAGTTTAGAAAATTAAACAATTGAAGAGGAGTAAGCGCGCTCTTCAACCAGTGTATTTATAATGCTAAAGTAAAAAAACTTAAGGCATCTTAATGCTTAGTGAAGGATTTGCCTCAAAATGTGACAAAGCAAATGTCATAAGCTGTACTTTTTTTCTTTTTTATATAGATTATTTTTTTTTTAATAAAATGCCTATATAGATTAATACCAGGATTTTATTTCTTAAACTTCTGGAAGCCTAATTATTTTTTGAATATTTTTTGCTTTTATAAATATATATTCTAGAGATTGTTGTTATATACCCATATTTTTATGTGGTCAAAATGTGGGTATTTTAATTTATTGGCCTGACATTAAAATGTAGAGTTATTTACATCCCTAAAATGCTGAGAGTCGTATCAAAATTTAAAACTAGAGTTCTTTTGGACATATAAACACATATGGCAAAATAGAATACTTATATCGGTCTAGTTTTGGAACACTACACCTTAAAATTACAATTGGAATACTATTAAAATGAGATTTAGGTACACCACCTGGAGTCGACTCCGGAGTCGGAGTCGAGGCTAACAAGAAATGCTGGAGTCGGGGCCGTAGTCGAACAAAATTGACTCGAGTCCAAAGCCCTGGTGCTAACTTTATTTTATTTTTTATTTATTAAGAAATAACTTTTTTGATAGCACTTATAACCGTTACGGTCCCTGGTAAGAAATGTTTATATTTATGAGATCAGACAAAAACAGTAAAGTTGTCTATGCAGTGGAGCAATTTTGCAGTTGTACTTTTGATCCATGTGCGTTATTTGTCTGCTAGTGTAAAGAGTTTACATATAACGAGGACATTCCCAATGTAAGAAAATCATAAACAAGACAAAAATCATATCAATAACAATTTTGCCATCAGTTGCCGTTCCAGCCAATGAACACTGAACGGGAATAGATGGGTACTATGTTCGGTTTACGCGCCGAAAACTAGCTTATTTCCACGGTTACTTTTTGGTTTTAATTAATTTTTTAAGACAAAATTTTGCCCAATCAAAAATTTTCCATCTATGATGATTAGACAAAATTTGATTAAATGTAGTAAAATATCTGATTACTTTTGGGTAATAATGGAAACAAGTTTGTAATTTGTATATAAGAATTTTGTTTCTTGAAGTTAAAGGTTTTGTTGAAAAAAAAACATGTTACTTATATTTAGAAGTGTTAAATTTTTTAGATAAGCCAGAATGTTTTGTCTTAATAAAATCTTAATTGATTAGCACAGGCCTCTTGCATTACACCACTTTGCTATATTCGGCTTTATCATCTTCAAATGCCGCGCCATATCATAGGCCATCTAGTATAATTGTACACTGCATACAAACATTGGTGTGAACGAGTGTGTGTCCGATGGGCTTTTGTTTTATTTTACTTAAAACTAAATTCACTTTTGGCCCAAATGATTTATTGTTATGTTTTCTACGCTATGTTGCGCGCATATTTTTTTAAGATTTCAATGTGAATACATTCGAAAATATTCCCAATATCTCCATCAATGTGAACACAATTGTATATGTCTGGATAGACAGATATTCGGCTGTGATGGTGTCCATTTAGAATCTAAAATGAATGATGGACGAGATGGAAGGAAATTTCCGCTAAATATCGGATTAGTAAAATATTCTACATATAAATGCAGGTCCATAGAATTATTTTTTGATAAAATTTTTATTGATAAAAAAATAAATATTTATATAAAATTAATGTTCTTAATATTGAGATTAATATGAATAAAATTTACCGACGTGTTTATATAGAAGATAAACTTATTTCTCAAATTTATATGTGAAAAGTAATACAATTCATCATCCAAGTTTTTCCTATACCTAACCTAGTCGTCACTTTCATTTTGGATGTTTACTTAGCAACGCAGAAATCCAGCCAAATAAAAATAATGGCCCATAAATGTCAACTAATAGCTTAAGTGTTTCAAGCTATGGGTGAACTCATTCGTACTGAATATATGCCCATATGTTGGACAGCTCGTTTAGAGTGCAATGAAATTTATTTGTATTTGACTTTAGGTGACTACGAGTGTCTAGAAATGGTTAAGTAAAAAATGCTATAGAAATAATAAAATTTTCTTAAATATTGGCATAATTAGTTCTTAAAAAATGCCATTAAAAAATACGGGCTAAATATAAAATTCACATATTTCCAATAATATATGTATGTACTAAATAAGAAATCCTGTTTTTGTATGTAACATGGCTTAAAACTTCTGCTGCATTAGAAGAAAAAATTTGAAATTAGACAGAAAAATGTACCACGAGAAAACGATCATAAAAAATGCGCTTTTTTGGTAGATGGGAATTAAAATTTGTAAAAAAGTATCTCAAAAAATTAACATATATTGTAAAAAGACATCAATGTAAAGCCTTGCAAGTTCCAATATATAGTCGGTCTTTTCAAAAGTAGCATGCACGATCGTTGTGAATTTCCAAATAGTTGTTTATATGGGGGGATGATTTATCGCCAACAAACTGTCTACGCCAAACTTCGCATAACAATAGAAATACTAAGATAGTCTTATATGGCCGAAAACCATTTTACATCCTGCCAGCGTGAGCATATTTAAGGAATGAGTCCAAGTTTTCTTCAGTCTGAATAGTCTAAGTGAAACTAGTTTGAAACTAAATCGGGCTTGCACTTTAACCTAACCAGCCTGGAGCCAATCCAGGTAATTAGGAATAAAATAATATATTTTGTTGTAGTGTGGGTTGCTAATTTATTACAATTTTAACAAATATTTCGACAGATCTAGTACTAAGCACTTAGGACATCCATGTCGGCTGAAATATACACGCGCACACTCCGATTTAAACACCCAACGCCTTGGACCAGAGCATAGAGTTATGGCCTGATAACAAACAATACTATTGCGCCATTGACGCGCCTGCAGTAGTTCTTTGAAAAAACACATCAACGCTAAAATGGCACATCTGTCGCGATGCGAAACTACACAGAAACACTTCACGGTCAATAATAAAGTTTGGTCAAAATCGGTGCCAGTAGCTCTTGAGTTACCCATAAAAAAGCGGATTATATTGGCGCCGTACTGTTGGACGAACTTCAAACCTCACACAGCAAACATTCCTTCGCGCGTCAATCGTGCGTCAAAATTCAGTTTCAATAGTTTTTTATTTTATCGATGACGAACATACACGCAACATAGAAATTAATTTTGCGAATTCTTTTCTTTTATTGTTTATGCTTGAAAGTTTACCTTCGTTATAATCTTTAGGGCGTTTTCGTTTCGCAAAAAATATGTTGCCTATGGTTTACACTACCTTTTTCCCTCCATTGTGTTTTCGCCCAAATTGATTAGTGTCATTCCAAAGTTATTATTAATTCATAACATTTTGAGGGTACAGGAACCAAATTTATGACAGTGGTCCTTCATATGTGCGCAATCCAATTTCGAGAATGTTGCGCCTTTTTTCCCAATCGAAATCGGCCATTTAGTTCTCTTAGTTATTGCATTATAAAAAATTTCCAAAATCTTACTTAACCATCAAGCAGTAGTGGATAAAAGATTAAGTAATTAATCATATTAAATTTAAGCTAAAAGTAAGTGGCTAACAAACCACCAGTACTATTGTGATAACGAAAGTGACTTCCCTTTTGCCCAGAATATCACCCTCATTTAAATTGCTATACTATCAACACTACAGACCTAATGTCATTCGTGGTCTGGTAACGAGAATTTATGGAAATGACATGACGTCGAACATGAATAACGTCATTATGCATGTATGTAATTAATGAGAGAAAATGATTGGTTGCCCCCTCTACCGTAAGAATACTTTATTGTTTCAGTGTAAACCAAACCAAAACGAGTTACACATTTAATTGATTTTGAAAATTATAAATTCGAAATTTTTAATTTAAGCTAAATTATTTTATTATGATGCTTTCACTGCAATCTATGAAAGAATAATACATATCAAGAGTTCCAAAACTAAAATGGTCCCGTAAATCGTATCTAAACAACATTCGAAAAGACAAGAATTACTGGCCTGTTCCGAAGGCTTTCTTTCGTATTTCCAAACGAAAGAAAATTGATTTTTGTTCTCTTTATTTCGAAAGGCAGAGGTCACTTCATATTTGTGTGTCGAGTAATAAACGAACATTATACAATAAGTGTCAAGAAAAAAGTAAAAGCATTTGTTAACATTTCAATAGAATTGCTCAGGCCCAAAAATTTAAAATATTCTCATTTATTTAATAATCAATTGTATTCTCATACAACGAATCGAACTTTTCAAAAATCAGAAAAACCCAAATTCATTCGGAATTCGCATTGTGACTTGCTCCTTTCTTCTCGAAAACTGTTTCGTTCGATATACAGGAACAGCAAGGCATTTAAATTATCGGAATTCGCCATTAATTTCGTGTTTTTGGTTTATGACTTGTTCCTCACTATTGCGAACGAAAGGTTCTGTCGCATTCCAAAAGTTGATTTTGCGTTCCTCTATTTCGAAGGGAAACGTCGCCTCATATTTTGTTATCGAGTAGGAATTCGCGCGTATATATTGCTAACAATTGAATTAAATTCTCAGATCAAACAAATTTGAAAAAATCTTCGTAGAGAATTTAAGTTATTCTTCATATCAAACGAAACAAAAACTTCAAAAATAGCAGAAACTCAAAACTTACGTCGGAGTTAGAGTTTTTTTTTTAAATGGGATTTTCGTTCGCATATACAGGAACAGGGGCATTTGTTAATATTCTTAAAGTTCTTTTTGGTTTGGTAAGAGGATATATTGGGTTTTTCAAAAATGGGTATTTCTTTAAAAATGCTTGGCTTCTCAGGCCAAACTCAAATTCTTGAAAGTGATTTTGCTGTCGAGTAGGTGTCGAAACCGCAGATCAAGATAATTATGGGACGCACAGTCAATTCACAGCATGGTAGAATGTCTGCCACACCGTAGATGTCGCTTTTCCTTCTGTAGAAGATTTTTAATTTGCTCTTTAATTTGTTTTCTTTTTTTTGATAAAAACACGATTTTGTAAAAAAAAATATAAAAATTCTTGTACCTCCACAACCTTTTTTAATGCTAGGAATTTCTTGGTGACGATCTTGAAACATCTTTTCAATCGATGGAATTCTCTCCCAGCAGCTCTGGCTTTGAGGTTACCTGGTCTGCCGTCAGTTGGACTGAATCATTGTTCCTGCGGATCAGATTTAATTTTCCATAAATGGCGGACATTGCTTTTATGTCATCCTACTTGTTATGATCCAATGTGCTATACAATTTGGTAGCATTGTTTAGGAACAATGCGTTACTAATATCTACCTCGCATGAAAAGGGTCCTTGGACCCAATACCCAGTCTCCGCATAGAACCCGAAAAAAAAATTTTCCAGTAGTGGTTTATTTCCTGAGGTGTATTAAAAATTTCGTATTATGCTTATTAAAATAATTCGGCAATTAAAATGCTATATAATAAACGAATTCGGCTACGAAAACGGGGATCCCTTTATCTTGATTCAATCACGAAATTAATTGATACAATTAATTTATTAATTGCAATTTCTTAATTTATTAATTTACAATTTCTTCTGCCAATAGAAATAAAAAATAGGTGATTGAAAATTAAGTTTAATTAAAATAGCTTGATCGCGAATATGTTCCTCATGCCATATATTTCATTATTCTGCAATATTACAGTGAAATCTATCTCAAACCTGCGATATTATAAAAAAACGCGGACATCTCACAATAAGTGGAGACAATTTTGTAAAGCGTTTTCTATTATAGTCACATAAAATGAACCTCCCAATATGTTGCGCAAAAAATGAGGGGACCGACGGTGTCCCACTTCGCAGAGGATTTCACTGTATTGGAAATATGACAATGTTTACAAAGCAAACAAAACAAAAGAACTAAGCTTCATCGTCCCCTGCGAATACGTTATAATTCTCTACGCAGGAACAATTTCACCTTAAATGTTAATTGTTATTAATGATTTAATTACCATTGCATTATATTTTTCGAATTTCAAGGTAGAAGGAATTTTACTCCATACCCAAGTCAGTCGTTCCCTAGGCAAACAATTCAATGTTTAGACTGGTCTTCACTTGTACTCTCATTGACTGCAACAATGTATAAAGTCTGTTATAGCACCGCATATTTATTGTGTTTGTTTCTCTAGCTTTACCAACGCCGATGAAGTTAAAATGCCGTTCGAAGAACGAAATGAATGAGCCACTAATAGAAATGGTGTGTTATTACAACAGAAATAGTACGACTTCGACGTTGATGTCGGCGTTAGCTACGGATGAGCCGACAGATACGAAAAACAATAAACAAAAGTTCCGTTGAACCGTGAAAAATACTTTTTCACACTTGGCTTTTTTAGATACATTAGTGTGGAGATGTAGTGAATGCGAATAGCCACAAGTCGGGCCTCTTGTCTTTTGAGAGAAAATTTCTGCTGCTAACCAGTGTGACCATTTTTAGCAAATTTTTGTTTATTAAATTTTGCATTTTTTTTGTATTTAGCCGTCCAAATATTCATATCTAGCATTGTTTTAGCTTTTATCCAACCTAATTCAGTATTTTTAGCATTGATTCCGGCCCACAAAATTTCAAACTGACAGTTACTTGTTCTCTTCATTTTTATGCTAAAAAAATCAACGAAATGGCGGCTTTGAAACCCCACTTAGTGCTAACATACCAATCGTCTTCATAAGCAGACTTTAGCGATGTCTGTATGGTCTGTACATTATATTTTTTGTGTTGAAAATATAGGCAGTAATTTTTTACGTAGAAATTGGTCCCCAAATTTTAGCCAAAAGTTTCGCCTACTCCAAATTGCAATCACATTAAAAAAAATTATTGGTTTTGACAATTAAAATCAATCAATGGATTCTTAATTGAAACCTATTAAAAAATTTTAATTAATTTCGAGGAGAACAATAAAATAAACTATTTTATTGATTTCAATTAATTAATTAATTGGATGTTGCCACAGGTAAATTTCAATCAAAAATTAATACAGCAATCCCTCGATTTAACGTCGCCTCGGTTTACGTTGTTTCCAATTTACGTCCGTTAAACTTTTTATGCCTTCCGATTCGTCCATTTTTTCCCCAACATTTACCAGAAACGCCTTCCATAAGTGGAAATAAAGTTACCAAGGAATGCATGACATCGAAAAATTTATTTCTGAATTCTTACCGAAAATTTTCTCTCTCTATATATTTGATATTTATATAACTTTATCTTCTATATTAAATTATGTTTTCATTATAATATTCATATCGTTTTTCATTATAATAAACTTGAATTTTAAAACCCTTGCTATTTTTGAATAATAATTATTATTTTTTGATATATGTTTGCTTTATGTAATACGATCAATAACAACTAAAGGATGAAATAACAAACCTATATAAATTCACTATCTTCCTTATCATAATAACCATATCAGCATATTCCTTCTAATATTGATAAGATGCGCTGTAGATTTCCAATTAAATTCAGCAGTCTGTAAGCTAAATTAGTTTTTTCTGAGAGTAACAAACAGAATATTAGAACTCTATTTGCTGTTCAAATTAAAGTTAAGTTGAATTCTTATGGCCACATTCACCGTTTCGTTTCACGAAAGATATGTTGCCTGTGACACTTACTGTCTCAATGGTATTCGGCCCAAATTATATGCATTCCCAAAGTATAGTTAATTAGTTAATATTTGTGAGGAATACAGGACCCAAAAGCTATTTGACACGTGCTCCTTAATATTTTGCAATCAATTTTTCGAGAATGTTCCACCTTTTTTACCATCGCCCATTAGATCAACTTTTTCAGATTTATAATCTTCTTTTTTCCGTTGTAGTAGTATTTTAGCATAAAAAAATTTAAAATTATTCATAAAAGTATTAATACTATTATCTAAATTGTCCTTTCCTCAAAATGCCTGGTTGTGGTGTGCAGTGTTTCCAGCCGTTTCTGATTTTTTTTTATAAACCTAAAATTTTCACTTACATATATATTTTGTACACCTTTAATTAAGTTTGCTTTGATCTACTTTTTTAAAATTATCTCTTCTCTT
>PGFW01043094.1:0-13949 GCA_003123925.1 Haematobia irritans | reverse complement strand
ATATACAACAAAACATCTTCCAAAAATTAGTTTGGATCACTAATTCATGGTCTGAAAGTAGAGGATACTTGGACCATCTACAACGAATTTTACATAGACTTGTGCTAGGATGGAAGTAATCCATTTTTAAATCCTTTGCACTGCTTTAGAAGTCGTGCCTTGGAAGTTCATTGAATTTTTCAATTACACTTTTATTTTCTAATTATTTAAATTTTACAATTGGAAAAACTTTTTCGCTTCAACCAAGGGTGGAACCTTGGTTCGTTGGCACCATAACAGAACGCCATAACACACTCAGCATAATTGCCATTGAACACGATGCATCGAAACGTCAATTCAAATGTTTGCGGTGTGATCGTAATATGACATCGAGATGTTCTTGACCACCAGCGTTATTTCACAAGCGGCGATTTTGTTATCAAATATTTTTTTAAAAGATTTTTTCTTTATGTACATATAGATCGTTTCTATTTTGTCATTTTCGGCATATATTTTTGTTAAAAAAAAAATATTTTTTTCGTGATTTGCAAAATTTTCTCAAGAAAACTTCCATGGAAGTGAAAAAGTCAAGTGGCACAGGTTTGAATCCCCAGGGGGGGGGATGGAATGTTTATTATATGTTCATTCTTTGTTTACTTTTTTATACCCTCCACCATAGGATGGGGCCTATATTAACTTTATCATTCCGTTTGTAACACATCGAAAATATTGCTCTAAAACCCTAAAGTTATATACATCTGGGCTCGTGTGAAATCTAGTCGATCTAAGCATTCACGTCTCCCCCCGCTGCTGAAATCACGTAACTTCCGACGAGACAAAGTTATGCTTGAAACTTGCACAATTAGTTGCTTATTGAATGTACGAGATCGATGTAATAATCTGCAGCCATTAACAGTAGATCATCAAAGACGATTAATAGGCTTACCGCGCTCTAAGGAAGCATATTTCATCGATCTGCTGAAATTATAGAGAATAACAGAGTAGTTGGTAAATAACGGTCTCTAACCAACCATGCAAAAATTGGTCCACATGGGTCCATAATTATAGTATACCCCCATTTAACCGATCCCTCGATTTTGGCTTGACGGGAGCTCTAAGCAGAAGCAAATTATCTATCCGGCTCAAATTTATACGATCGCGTTGGCTATGTTATGTCTCCAACAACATTGCACAAATTGGTCCACAGACGGTCCATAATTATATAAGCCCCATATATAAACCGACCCAAGATTGCTTGCGGAGCTCTAAGAGAAGCAAGTTTTCATCTAGACCATGAAATTTGGTAGCTGATGTTGGTATTAATGCACTCTAACAACCACCGGCAAAAATGGTCAGCATCGGCCCACTAATTATATATAAGGCATATATTAAACCGATCCCAGATTTGACGTCGGGAACCTTTGGGTGTAGCCAAATTCATCGATCCCGGTTGTACACTTTGCTATGATGGCCGATAACAGCCATAACCCCAGAATTAATTCCGTGTCTATATTAAATACTAGCGACTAAAAAGACAAAATGTATCATTTTTTGAAATATTTAAAAAATATAAGAAATAATTACAGTTGTTTGTTTCACCTGTTAAAGAAAATTCTTCCCTTGCTACGTCACCGAATTTGGTTTCACACGCGAACCGATTTCAAAATGGACAGTTTTAGCAAACATAAATCATCGCAGTTTAACTTCCAAAGAGGTCAGTTGAAATGTAACTTCGATTGGTCCTACCTTAATGTGCGTGAAGATAAATTGTACAATAGCTAAGAACACCAAACCGACAGATTTAGCACCGCGCACGTCGGTTAATTGAGTTAGTGCTAAGGCGACCAAAAAATTTATTAATTGCTTGACTACCTTTGGACAATAATCATTAACTAAGCGCAATTTGTCGCAGTAATAAAGCCTAGGAGCGCACTTCAGGCAAAATAAGTCCAATATAGACTCAAAAACACAACCTAAGCAGTTGGGGAGATATGTGTAGAAAGAAACCACACTAATTGATCCTGTAATTTTTATAAATTCAGTCCCTGATGCCAAAAATACCGTCAGAGATAATCTTACTTGGGTTAATCAGGAGAAAGGTCGTCAACGTGTACTTTCTTGGCTATATTGGTGCTATAAGCAATTCCGAAAGCAAATCCAGAAAATTGTGCTTTTATCCAATTTAATGGAAAACTACTAACTTGGTGCGATAATTATACGGAAAAATCACACTGGTGCAATTCCTGCACAGGATAATCTTTGGCTTCGAGAAGCAAAGGCGTGCACGCCGTACTTATGGCATAAAAGCGTTTCTCTATATTTCTTAATCAATCCAGAAATTGTGTTCCTATCCAAGTTAATAGCGAATTACCGACACTCATGATAGAAATATAAGAAAGTGGCCCCCATGTGCCAACCTCCTGCCCAGGAATAGTTGCTGGTAATAACATGAGAAGGGCGGACTGTACTTATCGGCTAAAAGGTTTTTGATATTCAAGTACCCTAATACGAAATTTGTGTTTTGGTCAATTTTATGCCAAAAATTCAAATACGTCAGAAATATAAAGAAAAATGTCCCACTGTGCAAAAAATCGCCAGTATATTGTTGGTATCAGCGAGAAAGGTCGTATGTGTACCTTCTGGCTATAGTGGTCGCTATGTCCTGGTCGCCTTAGCAATAATCAATTAACCCATTCGGTGCGCGGCTAAAATCTGTCTGGTTTGGTGCTCTTAGTATTTACAATTTATCATTTATCTTCACCGCACATTACCACTGTAAGCATCAACAATTGTAAGGATGTGGGTGGGAGCCACCGTGAGTGCACGTGGTTAGCTGCCCGCCTCTGCATACACAAGGTCGGGTGGGTTCGATTCCCTCGCTACGACCTGAACACCCAAAAAATTTTTCAGCGGTGGAGTATCCCACCCCTCAGTAATAGCTGTGGACATTTCTGAGGGTTTCAAAACTTCTCTACAGTGGGTTCTCACTGCAAATGGTGGAACGCCGTTCGGACTCGGCTATAAAAAAGTAGGCCTTGTCCATCTGAGCTTAAACATGGAATCGGGCAGAACTCAGTATAAGAGGAGAAGTTCACCACTCGTGGTATCCGATGACCTGAATAGCTAAGTGAGCACTGATACATCTGGGCTGCCACGATAACCTAACATAACCTACACTAGCGGTGTGCGGGTCGAAAACGATCGACTGGCCGTGGACACAAAATCAAATAGACAACAAATATACATATCCGGCGAACATGTCCTAAGACAGTATTCGACAGCCTGACAAACATTTGTCCATTGAACTATGGAGATTCCAACAGGACTCACCTCCATGCGCACCTCAACACATGCTAAAGCCCAAAAAAACAGGCAGGTTCTTCGCCTTCATTTATTAGACAATAATGGTCGACGCAAAATCTCCACATCTCAGTCAGGTTTGGCAGAGTACAAGTTGGCAATAAAATACTAAAGGTGTTGATCGTATTCAGACAGTGAGTGCGCACGAGGATAAAATATCACAGAGCCACTTTCTGCAGCGTGTGGTGGTTATATTTGCCACAGACTGCTATATGGGCCAAAAATAATTTTTACTTCTAATTCCTTATTCTTATAGATTTTTCAAAATTTTATATATAACAATTCGTCAAATTTTTCTTTTAATCCATTCTAGCCAAACAGTAAAAAACTAAAATTTTTGCGTCAGAAATTCTACCAAACTGTGTCAACATCCTGCTTCATCTGTCCTTTTGAAGGCATATTCTTGTGCAAAATATAGCCAATTTGACAATTTCTAAAACAATCTAAAATGTAATTATTTTTACGAATCTTATTATTTTGAACACATAAAACATATCATACGGCCGAGGCCGAAGTTGCCTGTACCCCCCCATCGGATTGCGCGTAGAATACTCGACGACTAAAGGCACTTGTCATCCACCATCGATTACTTGGGTTGTGGTAATACTTACCGTATTCTAATTGCAGTTCGTCCAGACGTGTTTACATATTGGCCAACACAGGTATCATATAAGAACAGTCTATAAATAGGATTTACAGCCGACTATGGACTTTTGGCGGCTATTAGAGAGCCAAGACTTTAATACGGGGTAGATTTATGATGGGGCTATATGGCCAGTTGAGGCTTGTTTTTGTACCGATGATGGTCCAATTTTGTGTGATTTGGGCATTCGATTACTCTGATGGCTCTTATTATATCGTATGATTATTTGCTGCTCCAGACGCTTCTAAAACCTATAATCTGTGGACGTCGTTTATACTGGGGGCTATCATAATTGTTTTTTTACCGATATTTATCTCTTTATTTTTTGTCTATTTTATCTTTTTTTTTTATCTATCTTACCACTGTATCCAATTTTTCGGTCTGACTCGGATCGGATTCATTAAATTTTGTTCCTTCTATGAGTCTCCTGTGAGTTTATTATCAAGGATTCTAGTTATTCATTCTTTTTGGGTTGTTTCTTTCTTCTCTACATACTAATCTTATCTGTTGAGGATTGGTGGATATATAGAGTTGTATCGTTCCTCTACTATTTATATTATTTTTTGTCTGTTCTTATGTATTTGACCTCGGGCCTCCTTGAAGGAGCCAAAATTTTAATCCGGATCCGGTTGCAATTTGGTACGCTGGGTTAGTATGTGGCCTCTTTAACAACAATGCCAAATTGTACATATCGTCTAATCAATGATGCTAGGGCCACCATATAAACCGATCCCTGATTCTGGCTTTTTGAAGCGTCTTGGAGCAGTCAAAGCTTTCAATCGATTATAGAGCATCGGATAGAATCGATGCCAAATCAACAAAATCTGGTCCATATCGGTTCATTAATTGTCATATAGCCCATATAACCATTCTACCCCCGTATTTCAAACGTCTGGCTCATCTAATTACCGCAAGATCCATAATCGGTTGTAAACATATTTATCAGACTTTCTTATATCAGGACCCGTTTGTGTCGCAAAGTATTGAGAACGCTCCTGGCACTAACCTTGCAGTTTAGAGACAGGTATACTTCCACAACCGCGAGAGTACACTTTCGAGTTGTGGATGACAAAAAAAGTGATCTTGTAGTCGCGTATTCTACGCATATTCCATGGGTGGGGGTCAAAGCAACAAGTTCCGCCTGCCGTCATATTTGTTATATTGTTCAAACGTAAAGGATTCTAAATATGTTGTTAGCGTTTTACGGATTGTTCTAGGATTGTTCAAAATGGCTATATTGTTGCACAAGTATGCCTGTTCGAAAAGGACAGAATAGTAGATGTTGACACAGTGGGTTAGAATTCCTACCAAAAACATTTTAGATTTTTACTGATTTGCGTAGAATGGTGACAGAGAAAAATGTTGACGAAAAGATTTTTTACATATATAATTTTTGAAAAAGTTTGTTCTATAAGAATGAAGAGTTAGGATAGAGTTAGTTCTGTTGGCCCATATAACGCAGCGTGGCAGAATAACCATCACAGGCCGCTGCAACGAGAGTGCCTCTCGTGATGTTTGTCATCTCGTCGGCGCCGCGCAACTGTCTGGTATACGGATCAGACCACTTTAGCAGTATGATTTTTGATTGTCACCTTTACTCTCAAACCTGATCTGAGAGGTGGACGATTGTGTGGGTGACAATGTATGAGTGCCGTACTGAAATGGAAGGCGAAGAACCCTCCCTTTTTTGGTTGGTCCTTGACATGTGTCGTGCGGTGCGATGGAGGCTGGGTCTGTTGGAAGGGTTTCCGATAGTGTCCATGGACAAATGTTTGTCAGGCTTCAATACCTGTCTTGTTAGGCCAGTTTCTGCCGATAATGAGTTCTATTGTTGAGCTCTGCGGCCCTATTTATTGTTGTGTCCACGCCTCGCACGTTTCGACACCACATCCTTACAGGTTAGGTTAGGCTTAGGTTATCGGTGGCAGCCCGATGTAATCAGGCTCATTGAGACTATCAGGGTCAATTGCTATACACAGTGGTGAACTTCTCTATTACTGACTGAGTGCTGCCGATTCCATGTTACAGCTCCAAGGTGACAAGGGACTCTTTTTTATAGCCGAGTCCGACGGGTCTCCTCATTGCACGTGAAACCACTTAGAGGCAAGGTTTTAACCGTTCAGGATGTCACAGCATTGACTGCAGGTCGGGGGAGAGGATCCACCGCGAAAATTTTTATGGTGTGTCGGCTCTAGCAGGGATCGGACCCACGACCGTTGTTATGCAAGTCGCGGTGCATGGGTGCTAACCGCTGCACCACGGTGGCGTCCACCTCACATCTCTACAATTGTTGGATGCTTAGGGGTGGCTGGAGTGTGGCGCTGAAGATGGAAACTTGTAGACCCGTTGTAAATAGGCTAGGGCACAAACCAGGACGAGATTTATAGCGCCGCACGCACGCGAATGGTGTTGAGCTTATTGCCTACAGGGCGACCCAGGTCAAGTAGCGACATCGATAGACAGAAAGTGACACATTACGACATTTCTCCTGTACCAAAGAAAGTATACTGGTGATTTTTGGCACAGTCGGGCTTGTTTCTCTTTTATATTTGTGGCGCTAGTTTGATATTTTTGCATAAAACTTGGACAAACACAAATGTTCTTGGATTGGACCTTGGATAGCTAAAAACTTCTTAGCCGATATGTTACCACACGTCACGCACGTTTCTCAATGAGTACCAAGACTAATCCATGGGCAGCGATGCCGACAGTCGGCCAGTTTTCTGTTAGGTTTCTATCATCAGTTCGTAATTTCCTCATGTAAGCGCTATGGTAAACGATGTTTGGTTGAATCTGTAAAAGTGCCTAACAACTACTTACGCGCATACAAGGTACACGATCACGCCTTTCTCTCGAGCTAGCCAGAACTATCCTGGGCAGGATTGCACGGAGGTGGGCATTCGGTTGGTGCCTAGTGCAGCGTTCATCAAGTCCGAAGGTGTAGCTGATTCTTGGTCTCAGGGTTAAATTGGATCAGAGAACATTTTCTGGATGCTTTCGAATTAGCGACCTGATAGCCAGAAACGTACACGTTACGGCCTTGCGTCGCTGAGTAGCCAGATAGTGCCGTGGAGCATTTGTTGCGCGAGTGGCCGTGAATCGTTATAGCAAAATTAAGGATCATTAGTGTGCGTTTATTTCTTCTACAATATCCTCAATCTTATGTGTTTGCTTGATTATATGACCTTATTTCTGAAGTGAGCTCACTACGCGCTTTATTACTGCATCAAATTTGTCGCTATAGCTTAATTTATTATCGTTGTCCGAATTGAGTCAAAATATATCACTAAACATTTTTTTGGTCCGCCTTAGCATAACTCATTACACCCATTCGGCTGCGAGGTAATCTGTCTGGTTTGGTTTAGCTATTTACGCATTATATACTTCCGAAAGTTAACCGGGGTAGTGACCACATCGAGGTGTACATTTTCACTGACCTCTTTGGCAAGTAAACTCGATCATTATGCCATTGTGCTCACAAACTGCTCCATTTGACATGGCTTCGCGTGGACAAACCAACCTTCGGCTGACTGGACAAGACGAAATTTCTTATTAACAAGTAAAAACATAATTCATGTGTTCATAGATATTCTTTGTTAAGTACTTCAAAACATTTATCTATTATCTGTAATTTTTAATCGGCCTATATTTTAATATAACGACACGAATAATTTTGGTATGGCTGTATACTCGGCCTGACACTCACAAATAGTAACGGATCCGGATGAATTTTGCTCCACCAACAGCGTTCCGGACGTACAAATCTGGGATCGGGTCTTATATACGAGGGCTATATTAATTTAGGCCGGACTGTGGACCCACTTTTGCCGTGGTTGGCTCAGAGATCATTACAGCACTCATGTACCCGAAATTTCATCGGACTCGGTGAACTTGCTTTCTAGAGGCTCCGCAAGCCAAATCTGCGGGTCGGCTTCTAGTCTATGGGCTTATATATAGTTATGGACCCGTTGGTCGGACCAAGTTGTGGGAACATGTTGGCTTGGAGACCTAAATACCAACGCCCATGTACTGAAACGTTTGAGCCGGATCAGGCGATGAAATGCTTGCTTTCTCTTAGGGCATCCGCAAGCAAATCTGGGGACTGTCTTATATGCGGGGCTATATACTTTATCGGACCATAGTGGTACAATTTTTGCATGGTCGTAGAGACCCATACTCACCGGACACCGTAACAATTTCAGCCAATGGATGACAATATGCTCTCTCTTAGAGGCGTCAGCAAGCAAATCTGTACGTAACTACGTCTGGCCAATTTTGCAATACCGACTCGACTACCATCCTATACCAACTAATTGTGCCAAGTTTCAAGTCGATATTGTCTCGTTCGGAAGCTTACGCTGATTTCAACAGGCGGAGCGGACGGACGGGACATGCTTAGGATAGACTCGGAATGTTCAACGACCAGAATACTATGTACTTTATGGGGGGTTTGAGCAATATTTCGATGGGTGTTACAAACGGAATGATACAAGCTTAGCGACTATGGGGCCTATATTCACATGCGTGGATGGTATAAAAAGTAAGCAAAGAAATGAACATATAAAACATTGCATCCCACCCCCTGGGATTCAAACCTGTGCCACTTGACTTTGTCACTTCCAATGGATTCTTGAGACAATTTGCAAATCACGAAAAAAATATCTTTTTTTTACAAAATCATATCGCCGAAACTGACAAAATATGAACGATCTATACTGCCTACATAAGAAAAAACTTTTAAAACATATTCGATAACCAAAATCGCGCTTGTGAAGAGACGCTGTGTCAAGAAACATCATCGATGTCAATATTAACGACTCACACCGCAAACATTTGAATTGACGGTATCGACTGCATCGTGTTCACTGGCCAATTATGGCCTGAGTCAGTGTTATGGCGTTCTGGTTATGGTGCACGAACCAAGTTCCACCTTCGTTACAGCGAAAAAATTTTACAACTGTGAAAATTAAATATTCAGAGAAGATAAACCAGTGTAGTTGAAAAATCAAATGACTTGCAAGGCACGACTCTAAAGCATGCAAAGGATTAAAACCTGGAATTACTTCCACTCTAGCACAAGTCTATGTAAAATTCCGTATGTAGAGGGTCCAAGTATCCCCTCGCCTACTTGTCAGACCATTGAGTTAGTGATCCGAACTAATTTTGGAAGATGTTGATGTTGTATATATGCGCCTTAGACAGATCCCAAAGTAACTGTTACTCGATTATTCAAGAACAAGCCAGCTGTCATTTTGCAGTAAAGTTATGATGTTTTGGCGGAAAATCTCTCAACAACAAATTGGATAATTAATTGCCAAAAGGGACTGAACGCAGAGGAATCTTACCATCGACCAATGATTACCTCTTGCAACTTTGAGCTGTGTCTTATGGGGTTATCTCTTCTCAACTTCAATAGTTCTACTACCATAATTCTAGAATATATGAACCACAATATCGTCCTTTTGTGAGATTCAAAGACGAACAATTAATTAATAGCAACCTTATAATCGTGTCCCATTGTATACATTATCAATTAGTCTTGGTCATACACAAGAGACTCATCATAGGCTGCCGTATTGGGTCCCTGCCGTGTATTACTCTTCAACACCTCCCCCCACATACATACACTATCACCGACTGGGACATCTGTTGCCTTAAATGAACAATTTTGTTTTTGTTTAGCATTTTGGCCCTTTCCATTTCGTTTTAACAGCTACCTGAGACAAAAAGCGAAAAATACAAATGAATTTTCGAATTTTTCATAAAAGAGGTCCTGCGCCAAAAAAAACAAAAGACCAATCATCCGAAGCAGCATCAGAACAAGAGGAATGAGGGATATCATTACGAACATCCTCATCTTTCATCATCATGCTGAAAAATGAGTATGTGGGTATATGAGCCAATCGAAAAAATGAAATAAAAAAAAACTTGCAAAGAATGGTCATAAAATTATGAGATAATATCAAGCAGCTAATTCCAGCCAATCGACGAGATTTATGTAGATGTCTTTGGCATAAGCTGGCTCTGTCGATCCTGTCTCAGCCTGTGACTTTATTCGTCGGCTTACTGCAAACTGATCGGCAATGCCAACCGTGATTCAACAGTGCTTGGAAATGTGTACCGACAGCACTTTGATGTATGTTAACAGATGTATGTTCAGCTTTAGTTTGTAGATTTCGACTGCTTTTCCACAGGGAACGTCGGCAAATTTGATCCCCGTCCAAGAAAAACACGGGGCTATCCATGCCGGAGTGGTCTGGCAAACATACGTATTGCCCGCCTTTCTTAAATACATTTACCTAAACCTGTAACGGTATTTCTATTATTCTTAATTTTAAAGGGACAGTACAAACTTCATCTGGTGACCCGCTCAAAGGTTCTACTTTGATCCAAAGATTTGTGACGCTGTCGCTTTAGGATTATTAGTATGGTGAGTTCCGAAGCCAAGGACATGCCAGCTGTCTTTAAAATCAAAGACTTTTCTCTGGAGACCTATCTCGCTTTAACTAGGAATGCAATAATTCACATGAGGGAATAGCAAACTCTCGCTTTACCTGAGAGACTTTGAGTTCCATGTTTCGTCCACGTACCAACATATGTTAAAACGTGCCAGTTTAGAAAGACCTCCAATCCCTAACTTTAACACCACGATGCACAAAGCATCCAAAAAGAGTCACAACATAAGCAACATTCCTGCCCTAATTCAAGGCATCAGCGGACGTGTTAAGAGGAGAGAGACGCAAATTTCGCCAAATGTAGTCAGTCTCTTACATTTGAAGTTAGTAAAAAAAATTTTGACGCAAGTACTTAATCAACTTTGATTCTTTGAGTTGATTTTGTTGATGCTTTGAAGAATTTTAACATACTCTCTCTTGGTTAACTACAGGATCCCCAAAATCTTAGTTTCACGTGACCTCGTTTCAATATCACGAACAATAATTTTTTCACGTGTAGGCTGCCGTCGAGGGGGGCTGCACTCTTCCGATTCTCGTCAAGAATTCAAGAAAGTCTCCTCGCTATACACGCAACTCTGTGTCTACTTATATACGCTTAGCGAAGCTTGAAGTGTCAGCAATGTAGATGCCTGAAGTTACTGTGTACTGCTTGGCGGATAGCAAAGTATTCCTTCCTATTCAGCCCTCCAGCAAACGAAAAAAAAAAAAAATATTCCCAAAAAGTAGTCTCGCACTCCCCACTTCCTGTGACTCAGCACAAGCAGTCCAAACTTGGATCTCCCAACTGACACTGGGCTCCAATGGGCCTTCGTCCACTGACGGACCGCCAGTACCCTTCGATTTGCCTCTCGATCTTTGCATCTTCTCCTTAGAGAAGTTGTACCCTTGGACGCAGTTCATGTAGGAAGCATGAATTTGAAAAAACTAAACAATACCAGATTTGTCCTTGCCAAGCTTCAGTATTTCGTTGCTGTACCACTTTCATTTTTCTTATTATCCGGCAACAGCGAAAGGAAAGCTCTAAAGTCGAGTGGCGCACAGACGTAATCATTCCATACCCACTGCAGCCACTTGCTCGATCAATTTTCTCTGACTACTCCATCAAATCCGTCGACATGTGTTGGTGCTACAAGCAATAACTTTCGGCTTTCCCATGATACACTATACTTGATAATTGACCGATCTGGACAAAATCTTGTTAGACCTTCTATAGAGCTAAATTTCAGGTCGGCTAATGCCCTGGGTTCACCCAAAATTGTAGTAGACAGAATATGGGAAAATTTAAAGTATGAAGCAATTTGTTCGCAAGCAGTGTGCGAAAAGGTGTATTTATGATTTATCGGTTATCAGATATGTATTAGACGCATAGGAAAATTGCAGTCATTTTTACAAGTTTTATCGACTTACGCCGTGGTCGTTTTTTTCGTCGCGAAAATCAGAAAAACATATTAGATCGGGGCAAAAAAAAAAAAAATTAGCTATTAAATCTGAACGATTTCAACCAAATTTGCTTGCAACTTAACTTCTATCCCTGTGCAAAATCTCACTTAACAGCCAGTCCGATAGCACGGCCGGTCTACAAGACAAAACACATCTTTTATTTGTTAAACATTCGTTTTTATTGGATTCAACCATAGTTCCCTTCAAGAGCGTACAACCGATTATAACGAACCTCTCTAATTTTTTGATACATTTTGGTAGTACCCTGTCTGTTTGCCTCAAATAGGCCTCAGTTTCGGCGATCACCTCTCATTTGCCAAATATTTTCCTGCGGAAGCATCCTTTTGAGGTCCTGAGAACAAGAAACAAGTCGCTGGGGCCAGAATCTGGACAATACGTGGGGTGGGGAAGCAATTCGGCCCATCCATGAATTTATGCTCCGTTCTCAACTGATTGTGGCACGGTGGCCGTACTGTCTTGGTGAGAACACATTCTTCTTCTTCTTCGTATGGGACCCGTTTTGCCGCGTTTTGACTTCAAACATCGCAATACTCCATATAATCGTTCACTGTTGATGGATTTCCCTTCTCAAGATAGATCGATAGAAAAGTCCATGCCTCCCAAAAAACAGAGGCCCATTACTTTGCCAGCGGCACTTTATGAGTCTTTCACGCTTCGGAGACGGGTCCACCGGGTGCTGTCCTCAGCAGATTGTCGAGTTAACGTGTCGAGCATGTTTTTCATTCTCACATAATCGGGGAACTCGGTGTATCTACGTGTTAAATGCCGCATGCAAACCCGCTCAGAATCATCAACACGTTGTGTGTTTTTGGCAAATGTGAGCTCGCGCGCACCATTTTGCACAGAGCTTCCGCATATCCAAGTATTAATGAATGTCAGTGACAGACACGTTCTTTGATTCTTTTAAGGCTCTGCTATATCGATCACCCTTCCATTTCTACGTCGATGCTCAGAAATTTTTGTGGATTTTTTCTGTGTTTTCGCCCGGGTCCACCTCGTTCCGCGATCCTCCTCTGCATTTCACAGCTTGAATCTTGCCATACCAGATTCAATTATTGCTGTGGTCCCTGGGCAGAGTCCGGAACATCATGTCATCAAGCCCAGGTGTTTGCTTACACGTATTGTCTGTACCCTTCAGAAAAACCAGTATCTTGCTCATCAAACCACGAAATTTCTTTGTCTTACATTTTTCTCACACATAACCAAAAGTTGCTCCCAAAAGAGCTCTATCCCAAACATTTCCTTACAACTGTCAACTTTGAAAACGAATCATTTGAAGGCTTGTCTCCATATACAAGAACCTAATATGACCTGTTAAGTACTAGCGACGCATCTCATGTGCAGACCGGGACTTATGCACAAACTGTTAAATCGGATTACAACTTTGCTCTGTTGTCTAGTGAAGGTGACGAAATCGCGGGAAAGATATATAACCTTTGGGAATATATCATACATCTGGAACCGATTTCAACCAAATTTGCCATGCATCAGCCTACCATATTCACTTGCTCACTCTCTGAGCAATTTAAGAGCAACAATTAGGGCAAACAGGCTTCTGGGGCTATGAGTGTCATACGGGTGAAAATAAAATGGACGCTCAGTATCGTAAATCGTGACCGATTCACACAATAGATTTCGGCGACCCTTTACGGCACTATCAACGCGATGCGCACTTCTATTAACAATCTTACAAGTAACGTCAGGCTGAATAGCACTGGCTTCTGGGCGCCACTAATTAGTAGACAGTCCGGGCGAAACATACAGCTAGCTAGTGGAGAGTATATCTAGGAATTTACCGATGTTCTTCCAACAAGCACTGGGTTCTCCACTTCGACCCAAAATAACGGATACTTGCTGCCAACTTGGAAGTCTTGACCTTCAAATCTGCGACTACCGACTGTTGAGTTAGACAAAATTGTTCAACGAGCAGGAGGACAAGGCTGTCCGGACAGGGCCCACCCTACGCAGAGCAATGACTGCATACTCCATCGTCCTCTTCATGGGTGTATCCGCAAACATATCGCAACTCAAATTATGAATACCCTGTCCAC
>PGFW01043088.1:11585-27891 GCA_003123925.1 Haematobia irritans | reverse complement strand
ACTTATAGCTGATTAAGTGGTGGTCATAAGTAAGTTTCACATATTCATCTTTGGTATAAATGGTATCGGATATATCGCACATATCGCCCAACAGATCATAATGGATTGTTAAACCCACACATATAAGAAGAAACATATCATTAAATTTTTTGTGCTTAATTAAAGAAGATTTGTTATCTTATACATTAATGACAAGTATCCTAATAATTTATATGGAATGGTCTGTAACTTAAAACTACAATTGTGGGTTTACTACTGTGTTCAAATAGTAGGACTTTGTCCACAATTTTAAAATTTTGCATTTATTCTGACAAATCTATATCGTCATTTTAAAAAGAAATCAAGTGAAAGCGGCAACCTTGTTCCACGGTTAAGTTAAATTTTTGGCAAAATTTGGCGGTGCAACTGCCAAGGGTTAGTCTCGCCTACCCGACCTCATAAAACACAAACACGTATTATTTATTTGAGATTTGTAGCGTCGATCGGAAAGAATTCAAGATCCTGATTGCGAATCTCTTACAAACTTTTGAATAAATTTGACAACTCGAAAAGTTTTAGTTGCACAAAAAATAATTTGTGAAATAGCTACAAATTCAACAAACGAAACGGTTTTTGCAACACGCGTTACTGAATATGAAAGTAATATACTACTCGACAATCGAAGGCGAAAAAGGCATATGATTAAGGGTGATACGGTCAAAATTGGTTCATATATAAATCTTGATGCATTTCTTTCAATCTGCATTTTAAAAAACCCTTAAAACACCCTCAATTTCTGAATAGGTGTGTGTGTTAGAATGTATGCTCCTATTTGATTTGGAATTACACTCTTCAATTGTCAAAAATGCTGTTCAACAAGAAGAGAGCAGCTGTAATCCAAAATATTTTGCTCGCGCATCAGCGAAAATACTAGCTACTCTCTCATCGCAATGCTGCAAAATCAGCTAATATGCCAAAATCAACCGTTACCAAATGTAATTAAAGTGTTTGGGGAGACTGTTGGTCGACAGCCAGGAATAGTCTCGGATCGGAGTGGAACTAATCTTAAAAGGAAGTCCCTGAGGACGACAAAGAAGACGTCTGCGGTTAGTAGTTTCACAGCCGAAACCCTAACCCTTCTCTCCGAGATTGCCGCCAAATAAGGCTGGGTGTATCAGTCTACAACCGTGCATCGAGCCAAAAAACGAGCGCGATTCGACTACAAGAGTGACTCAATCGTGATGATAAACAAAATACGACGGTCGAAAGCGCGAATCCGGAGGCTGTACACCGACGATGTGACGAAAGTTGGACTGCAGGTAAAGGACGACGAACCTACGTAAAGCCGACTACAAGGCAGTTTACGTAGTTTTCCAGGACAGGAGTTTTATACGCAAAAGGAAGGGGTAAAGAGTAGCAGATATTTTCCAAGCACATAATACTGTCAAAAGTTCGTCAAAGAATATATCTGGTGTTTGCAAGCCATCTGTACGCCTGTGGCTTGAAAAGAGCAATTTTCAAGCTTCCGGGACTGTCAACAAGAAATTTACGTGGAAAGAGTGTTTGAATAAGCGTCTGCTGCAGCTTATCCATGTTCCGTACTGTTTTGGCCGGATTGGGCTATCTTGCCATTACGGTAAAAAGCCCATGGAGTTGTTATCGCCGCCAACAACGTGCAGGTGATTCCCAAGGCAAGAACCTCCCCAACACGCCAGAGCTCCGCCGCAATTGAGAAATACTAGGCTTTGTCAAGGCGGACCTAAAGAGACAAAAAAACTGCTAAGTGACGAGCAGCGAGTTCAGGCAAACTGGCTTTCTTGCAGCGAAGAAGGTGACACAGGTGGCTGTTCAAAATCTGATGGCAGGTGTCAAGCGTGAGGCCCGGCAATTCGGATTTGGAAAAGCGAAAGCTATAACTGAATATTTTTCCTGAATTTTATACTAATTGAACTTGAAAAATAAATTTAATTTGATTTTTTAAATAAACGATTTCACCGATTTACACGCGTTTTCCCTTGACCGTATCACCCTTTACCCCGTGAATGCCTCAACATCGACGACAAAGTAAATTTTGATGGAAAGGAAAAATGTTGGTGGAAGGACCAGCCGGGAGCTGCTGCATCCGATGTGAAGCGACACAGGAGTTTCTACCGAACTTAAATTGAGATGCATTTTAGCCGAGAGGTGCGTAATAAACCGCCACAATATTTGAAGAGACATATGGTAAGGTGATTATGCACCACAAAATCGATCGGCCTATGTTGCATAACCCATAAAAACACTCAAATGGAAGTCTTATCCCAACAGCTGATTAGCTTCGGCACTAGACACCAATTGATAGATGACTCAACACCACGTTTCTTTTCTTATGAGGAAGTCTTTAGCGGTAGCCGTATCTTGCCTGGAGAGATGGAGAAAAGAAGTGTCAGATTTGGCTTGCGGAGCCTTTAATGCCAAAAAATAATCTACCCAAAATTTTATTGCCATAGAAAATGTTGTCAAAATTTTATATTTCTATAGAAAATTTTGTCAAAATTTTATTTCTATAGAAAATGTTGTAAACATTTTATGTCTTTAGGAAATTTTGTTAAAAATTATAACTTCTATACAAAATTTTGTCAAATTTTTTTCTATAGAAAATGTTGTTAAAATGTTATATTTCTGATAGAATAATTTATGAAGCATTTATAGTTGGAGTGGAAATATTTTGCCAAAATCTTTTAAAACATCAATAATTCTAACAATCTACCAAACAGTAAAAAATATGCCATTTTGGTAGCTCGTGTTCATATATTGATATACAGCCCCTTATAAAGCGAACCCCATATTTTCAATTCTGGGCTCTATAATTACCGCACGAAAGTTCATATCGGTTCGTAATTATTTCTTCCCTATATATACCGGTCAAGAACTGAATATATACGTATTAGTCGACCTTTTTTGTCTACTATATATCCCGCATGGACTAACTTACAATTTAGATGATGATGTTAAGAGTTTATATGCCTTGCCATCAAACCGCTATACCCAAGTAATTTATTGTGGATGACCGTGTTTAGTAGAAGTTTCTACGCAATCCATAGGTGGAGGCGTACATAAAATCCGGCCTGCGCTGAACTTACGGCCGTATATACTTGTTTTAACTTTGGTCTTAAACATTTGGTGAAAAGTATGAAAAATTTTGAATTATTTTATTTAAAAGTATAAAGACAAATTTTTAAAATATAAAAAAAAACCTAAAATACCCCATACTACTATGGAATGCTGTGGGGTTTAACTATAATATATATCTCTTAATCTTATCCCAAACAAAAGACTCAAGCAACAAACTTTCAATTCTCTTTCTGCAAACAAGCACTGTGGTATTACTCTTTGAACTTCGGATATGAAAAAATCCCTCCTGACCTTGATTTTTATAAGACCTAATCAATTTGGTATTCTCCACTTATAGCCCAAAGATCATCAAAATGAGTGAAAAGTTTTATATTTTGCATCTTTGATAATGTCAATTTTACAGTAAAATTATTTCAGTCAAATATTATCCTATATACTTTAAAATGATCTAAAATATATAGGAGTAACACTAGCCAAACAAAAGACTTAAGAAACAAACTTCCAGTTCATTTTCTGAAAGAAAAAAATATTATGTCCTCTCTGAACTTTAACATGACAATAGATTCACTTTTTTCAAATTTTGGCCTAAAAATAATACAAATTAATAAAAATTAACATTATTATGTGAATTTCTTAAAACAGTACAAGCATTTCGGTCAAAAATAATCTTACACCACTATAAAAATAATTTCTGTCTTCCTCTCACTTCTCAAATGAAAGACTTAAGAAACAAACTTTCAATTCATACTATAAAAATAGTACACTATTGCATGATCCTATAACTGCTTGTTCAAACGATTTTTATTGCAATTAAATCAATTTTTCCAACTTTTGAAAATCATCAAAATGTATAAACAGTATTTTATTTAGCATTACTGCGTTATGTCAATTTATTAAAACGGTACAATCATTTCGACCAAAAATAATCTTATACCACTATAAAATAATCGAGTTTCTACAATAAGATCCACACTCTCTCCCACTTCTCAAACAAAAGACTTAAGAAACAAACTTCCAATTCTATGACTGCTTCAACAAGAAAAATCTCGTGTTACTGTAAAGTCGAAAGGTATTTTCAAAATGCCGTCGGCATTGTTTTATTGATGACAAAGGCATTGTATAAGTGCTTTTCTTTTTCGATTGATTTTTCGTTTGACAGTTCTTTCTAAAACTTCAACATCCCCAAATAAAAGACTTGCATTTAAAATTTCATTTTCTTTTTCATGTATTTTTTTTTTCAAAAATTAAAATATTTCTTTGCTGGTTTTTTGTGTGTGTTTGCTTTTTTATATAATAAAAAAATAGTATATTCTACAATTCATTGGTATTTTGAGCTTTAATGGGCCGAAAAAGTAAATCTTACTCAAAAATTTTATTGGCCGCAAGTACGAAAGCTGTTGGTCCAAAATTTATATATTTCTTATAGAGAAAATTTTGCGTCAAAAATTTTATTTCTATAGAAAATGTTGTAAACATTTATGTCTTTAGGAAATTTTGTTAAATATATTAACTTCTATACAAAATTTTGTCAAATTTTTATTTCTATAGAAAATGTTGTTAAAATGTTATTTTCTGATAGAAATAATTTATGAAGCATTTATGATTGGAGGTGGAAATATTTTCCAAAATCTTTTAAAACATCAATAATTCTAACAATCTACCAAACAGTAAAAATAGGCCATTTTGTGTAGCTCGTGTTCATATAATTGATATACAGCCCCCATATAAAGCGAACCCCATATATTCAATTCTGGGCTCTATAATTACCGCACAAAAGGTTCATATCGTTCGTAATTATTTCTTCCTAAATATATACCGGGTCAAGAACTGAAATATATTACGTATTTAGTCGACCTTTTTTGTCTACTATATATCCCTGCATGGACTAACTTACAATTTAGATGATGATGTTAAGAGTTTATAAGATGCTTGCCATCAAACCGCTACCCAAGTAATTTAATTGTGGATGACCGTCGTTTAGTAGAAGTTCTTACGCAATCCATGGTGGAGGCGTACATAAAATCCGGCCTGGCTGAACTTACGGCCGTATATACTTGTTTTAACTTTGGTCTTAAACATTTGGTGAAAAGTATGAAAATTTTGAATTATTTTATTTAAAAGTATAAAAGACAAATTTTTTAAAATATAAAAAAAAACCTAAAATACCCATACTACTAATGGAATGGCTGTGGGGTTTAACCTATAATAATATATCTCTTAATCTTATCCCAAACAAAAGACTCAAGCAAACAAACTTTCAATTCTCTTTCTGCAACAAAGCACGCTGTGGTTATACTCTTTGAACTTCGGATAGGAAAAATCCCTCCTGACCTTGATTTTTTATAAGACCTAATCAATTTGGTATTCTCCACTTATAGCCCAAAGATCATCAAAATGAGTGAAAAGTTTTATATTTTGGCATCTTTGATAATGTCAATTTTACAGTAAAATTATTTCAGCTCAAATATTACGTGAATGCCTCAACATCGACGACAAAGTAAAATTTTGATGGAAAGGAAAAATGTTGGTGGAAGGACCAGCCGGGAGCTGCTGCATCCGAGTGAAGCGAACACAGGAGTTTCTACCGAACTTAATTGATGCATTTTAGCCGAGAGGTGCGTAATAAACCGCCACAATATTTGAAGAGACATGGTAAGGTGATTATGCACCACAAAATCGATCGGCCCTATGTTGCATAACCCATAAAAACACTCAAATGGGAAGTCTTATCCCAACAGCTGATTAGCTTCGGCACTAGACACCAATTGATAGATGACTCAACACCAGCGTTTCTTTCTTATGAGGAAGTCTTTACGGTAGCCGTATCTTGCTGGAGAGATGGAGAAAAGAAGTGTCAGATTTGGCTTGCGGAGCCTATAATATATAGAGCACGTATATATTGTGAGAGTGAGTATGAGCCTGTTGTGCCATATATTTGGTGTGTTCATACATCACAAGAGAAAAAAATGACATCAGCATACGAAGGATGAGGGTGATTTTGTTGTTTGGGTAATTCAAGTCATGGAGTGATGATATATGAAATTGGTTGAAAAAGTTTAATTGTTCCAAAACTTTATAAGCAAAGCGAACACACTAATTTAGTGAAGCAGAATTTTGGGTTATAATTCAAAAGTTTTTTTATTTTACATTTTTAGGAGCAAAGTAATGAAATGTTTGGTAAAGTTAAAATTTTATATCCTGCACTTTACTAAGAACCTAATATCACGTATGACCAGTGCTTGAATTTAAACAAGGAAACTCAATAAATTTTGAACTTTTCTATAATAATAAAAAGCCATAATTTAAAAAAAAAATGGAAAAAATTCTTAGCATAGAGAAAACTCGAAATTTTTCTTAAATTTTTCGAAAGAGGTCGACTCTGAGTAATTTAGTTAATGTCCCGTATGTCTTCTATCGCAGATTATCTTACTTTGACAACTAAATCTTATTTTGGTTAATGAGTTGGGATGTAGCGGCTATATTTAGTTTCGTCTGCCAATGCTGTTCCATATGTTGACGAAAACCCAAGAAAAAACTCTTTCCCTCCGGAATGGCCCAACTTTGGGTCTTAAATAGTTTGGCTTTTATTTAGATTTAAACCGCCGTCATTGTTTTTTTTCCAAAAATATTTACAAAAATTATTTAATAGAAGGCCTAATTTCTAATACCTACCGACCGTTGCCCAACTAAGTTTTCTATAATAAAATTTCTAGCATTAACTTTTCAAACCTCTAATCCAAAATAAATGGAAGAAATTATATCATTCAACACTGCCTCAAAAATCATCCCATCAATTTACATTTGTCTTTATGAATATTTTTTTAATTTTTAATTATCGTTTGGTTTTTAAAATCATTTATGAATTTTTATTATTACATAGAAATTTATTATTTAAAGGAAATCGTAAAATCATAAATAACTTTTTTATGACTATTCAATGAATTATGTGATTCTATAAAAATATTTTTTTTTTTTTTTTGGGTAGCAAAACCAAAGTAAGTTTGTGATTTATGTTAAAAAATTCGTATTTTCAAATAAAATTGAGAACACGAAGAAATAAACACGTTAATTTATTCTAAACAAATAGTGCATGATCAAATAAATCAACGAGTAATAGAACAAATACTTGGACACATGGTGGTTGATGAAAAAAAAAAAAAACTTATGTTAATAGAATTTTGTACGAAATAAGTAAGAAATGTGTTACACTGATAGAAAAATGTGGGGTTTTATTTTAAATTTGTATTCACGAAACATAAATAGTTGCATGAAATTAATGGAATCTTTGAATGAAAAAAAACTGGGCTTCAGTGATCTCGACTCCAATATCCTTCCATAAACCTAAAAAATTCAAACTTTTTATATCCCAAAAACAAAATCAAAATTTTTATATGAAAAACTTCTTTTGGTCCACATCGTTCCTTAAATAATGGCGTCCGCATACAGCGGTTGCCACAAGTTGTTTAGAATATCTACCGAAACACGGTAGAATTTTTACTATTTGGTACTTTTTGCTATAATTCCCTTGATATTTTTTGTAGACCTATTTCTTACCTACTAAGTGTTTAGTTGGTTTGGAAATTTTCGTATAGAAAACAATTTGAATATATTTCTATATATATTATATCACATATCCAAATACTCGTATCTAGTTTTTTTTTTTTTTTTTTTTGTTTATGACAAATTTGCTATAGACTATTTTATTTTTCTATAGATTTTCGCAAAATTTTCTTTTAATAGAAAATCAAATTTTGCCAAAAATTATAAGAGAAGTTAAAATTTTAAACAATATTCTATAATAAATGTTTACAAATTTCCTTTTTTATTTTTTTTGAAATAAAATGTTTACAAAATTTTCTATAGAATATTATTTAAATTTCTAATAGGTAAATAAATGTTTAAAATTTTCTATAGAAATAAAAATTTTGACAAAAATTTTCTAATTAGAAATAAAATTATGACAAAATTTTCTAAAAGAAAATAAAATGTTGGCAAAATTTGAATCGAAAAACGTTCAAAATATTTTCTTTTTTATGTTCGGTTAGATTTTTGGTAAAATTTTCTTTCAATTTTTGGTAAATTTATTTTTGAGAACACGAGTGCAACCCGTGGTCCTAAAGCAAAAGGACGTTAAAATACGATGATCACTCGCCAAAAATGTGAATATTCCATTCAAAATCCCAAAAAAAAAATCAACTTTGTATATGAAATACTTCTTTTGGCCATAACATGCTAAACTAAGCGTCCAAATCCACCAAAAAAAATTAATAATTTTTATACCACGAAAATTTTTTTGTATGAAAATCAGATCTAGAGAATTCCTTGATGCGCGAATGTTAATTGTGCATTGTGTTTTATCTTTTGTGAGGGCAGAATTTTCTATTTCTTGCAATTTTCGTTCCAGCTAAATGGTCGAAAAAAAGCCATGTTTATCTCGCTGTTGTTGTCTCTTTTCAAGATAGTTATTTGAAAGCTTATTCGCACGGGCATCTTCAAATACCGACGCAATAACCTTCTCACCAGCCGCGGAGTCATCGAAACGCAATTCCACTTGAATATCTGTCCCATTGAAATTTGTACAGAAATATTGGAGTATTCATTTATTAAAAATTTAAAAATCTCGGGTTTGAATAAAAAATTTTGATTATATTCTTTTAATTAAAATCTTAATTTATTAGAAATAATTCATAATTGAAAGTAATTGTGAAATTATTTTCGTTTTTTAAATAAAATAAAAATATACATAAGCTTTAATAAAGAGCAATTAAAATTTTTAATTTGACATAATTTCGCCATTGTCAAGCAATTTCAAATTAAAAAATTATTTATAACAATATAATTTTCGTGATTAAAAACATAAACGCTAGTTGCTCTGTTGTGCATCATTTTTTGTTTTTTTTTTTGAAAGCGCATTTTCGTATATCAGCCAATTGGTTTTCTTTTACCGATATTATTTTCAATTAGCAACCTTTTTCAAAGCTTAATGTAGACTAAGATATATTTTATTTGTAAATAAACTAGAGCACCAAGAATTTTTTATACCCTCCATGCATAGGATGGGGGTATATTAAACTTTTGTCATTTCCGTTCGTAACACATCGGAAATATTGCTGCTAAAGACTCCTCATAAAGTATATATATTGTGGGTCGTGGTGAAATTAATGAGTCGATCTAAAGCCATGTCCGTCCGTCCCGTCCGTAGTAGTCTGTTGAAATCACGCTAATCTCTCCGAACGAAAAACAAGCCTATGCGACTTGACAAACTTGCACAATTAGTTGCTATCGATGTAGGTAGGATGGTAATTGAAAAATGGGCCATATCGGTCCACTTTTACGTATAGACCCATATAAAACGGACCCCAAATTTGGATTGCGATTGCCACTAACCGAAGCATATTTTCATACCGATCCGGCGATGAAAATTTGGTATATGGTGTTTTGGCGCATATGGTCTCTAACTAACCATGAAAAATTGGTTCACATACCGGTCCATAAATTATATATAGGCCTCCCATATAAACCGATGCCCCTGATTTGGCTTGCGGAGCCCTCAAAGAGAAGAAAATTCACAAATTCCGGCTAAAATTTAGGTAAATGACGTTGGTATATGGTCTCTAACAAGCCATAGCAAAAATTGGTCCATATCGGTCGCTTAATTATATATGCCCCCATATAAACGCGATCTCCAGATTTGGTTGTGGAGCCTCTAAGAGAAGCATATTTCAACCCGATCCGGCTGAAAATTTTGGTACATGGTGTTGTATATGGTCTCTAATAATCATGCAAAAATTGGTGACCACATCGGTTTCATAATTATCAATATAGCCAACCATATAAACTGATCCCCATATTGCGAAGTCTCCCAAGAGAAGCAAATTTCATCCAATCCAGGTTTGTCAATTTGAACAAGGTAGTTAGTATATGTGATCTTTACAAACCGTCCAGAATTGGTCCAATAATCGGTCCGCATAATTTATATATAGGCCCCCATATTAAAACCATTCTCTCAGATTTGATCTCCGGAGCCTCTGTGAGGAGCAAAATTCCACAATTAGTCCGATCCGGTTTTCAATTAAGGCAACGTGGTAGGTTAGTATATGGTCGCTAACAACCACAAAATTGTCCAATCACACAAAAATTGGTCTCATCATGCGGGTTCAGTAATCATGGTTTGCCACTAGAGCCAAAAATAATCTAACCAAAAATTTTATTTCTGATAAAAAATTTTGTCAAAAATTGATATTCTCTATAGAAAATTTTGTCATAATTTTTATTATAAGAGAAAATTTTGTTAAAATTTAATTCGTTCATAATAAAAATTTCATCATTGTCAAAATTTTATTTCTATAGAAAATTTTGTTCAGATTTTATTCGGTTCATAATCATGGTTGCCAAAAAATAAAATAAAAAAATAATCTACCAAGATTTTTTAATTTCTATAGAATAATTTTGTCAAAGTTTATTTCTATAGAAAATTTTGTTTAAAAATTTATTTCTGTAGAAATTTTTGTCAAAAAAAAATTTTCTTTCTATAGAAAATTTTTGTCAAAAAATTTTATTTCTGTAGAAAATTTTGTGAAAATTTTATTTGCTATAGAAAGATTTTGTTAAAATTTTATTTCTGTACAAATTTGTCAAAATTTTAATGTCTACATTTGTCAAACTGAATTATATACGTATTGGATCGAATCTTTTTGATTTAATATTATACCACGTATGGAACCCACAATACAATTAGAAAGATGGTGTTAAGAAGGTTTTAAGATACCTTGCATCGCAAGCGTTACGGCACTTCGATAAGTTCGGATGTGGATGGCAGTGTTTACGATTGAAGTTTTTCTACGCATCCATGATGAGGGTAGCATAAGCTTCGGCCATGGCCGAACTAACGGCCGTATATACTTGTTTTGATACGGTATATTTTTATTTTCACATAAATTAATATGAAATATTTGATAAGTTTATATAATTGGTTTTAAACCCGCAAAAAACCTTTAATATTTTTTATTGAATTTTCATAAATGCCTCTGATTTTGTTGCAAACAAACCAAAAGCTATTTATTAACATATGAATTATTAAGAAAATATTTTGCCCATTTGCCATAAGTAAAACAAAATATCTCAGAGTAAAAAAAGAGAACTTGGCTAGTTTTTGATTTAGCTTTTATGACTTTTTATTTCAATTCTTGTTTTAGTTTTTATTAATTTTATAATCCTTAGGTAACTTCATAAAAGCATGCAATTAATTTTCTTTTTGGGAAATCTGAAAACAAAAAAGCACTAAAGATATGTATTGCCATATTAATTTCCTATATATATACGTTCCTGTTTTCAGTGTATTGAGCTATCTAATGACCAAAACAAAAGACTTAAGCCGCCAAACGTGTTTTTAGATTAATCGTTAAAAATATAGTCCATATATATGAAAGGTGTTCTTAAAATTGTTGAAATATTGATGTCAAATACAATAGTTAATAGCGAATAAATATATATAAATCCATATAAATCCGATAATAAAAAACAAAGACTAATTTTTATATTTTATATAATCAGTTCATAATATATTAACGAAATTTTGGAATATTTATCAATAAAAACCCGTAAGTATAAAGTAACGTAACGTCTCAATATATTCTGGAAAGATTCACTACATAAACAACCTAATTAATATAGATGCGGGGAAATTTTTTGATGTCTACACCTTGATAAGTATACTCATCTTAACACCTAACTTATAGCTGATTAAGTGGTGGTCATAAGTAAGTTTCACATATTCATCTTTGGTATAAATGGTATCGGATATATCGACATATCGCCCAACAGATCATAATGGATTGTTAAACCCACACATATAAGAAGAAACAATATCATTAAAATTTTTTGTGGCTTAATTAAAGAAGATTTGTTATCTTATACATTAATGACAAGTATTCCTAATAATTTAAAATATGAATGGTCCTGTAACTTAAAACTACAATTGTGGTTTTACTACTGTGTCAAATAGTTAGAACTTTGTCCACAATTTAAAAATTTTGCATTTATTCTGACAAATCTATATCGTCATTTTAAAAAAGAAATCAAGTGAAAGAGGGCACAACCTTGTTCCACGGTTAAGTTAATTTTTGGAAAAATTTGGCGGTGCAACTGCCAAGGTTAGTCTCGCCTACCCGACTCATAAAACACCAAAACGTATTCATTTATTGAGATTTTGCGGTCGATCGGAAAGAATTCAAGTTGAATGCGTCTCTCTACCAACTTTGAATAAATTTGACAATCGAAGTTCGGTGCACAAAAAAAATAATTTGTGAATAGCTACAAATTCAACAAACGAAACGGTTTTTGCAACACAGCGTTACTGAATATGAAAAGAAATCTACTACGATAATCGAAAGCGAAAAAGTCATATGATTAAAGGGTGATACGGTCAAAATTTGGTCAATATAAACTTGACGTATTTCTTTCAATTTTGCATTTAAAAAACCCGAACACCCCTCATTTTGAAGGTGTGTGTGTGTAGAATGTTGCTCCTATTTTGATTTTGGAATTCACTCTTCAGTTGTCAAAATGCCGTCCAAACAAGAAGAGCAGCGTATCAAAATTTTGCTCGCGCATCGCGAAATACTAGCTACCTCGCATGCAATGCTGGCAAAAAATCGCTAAAGTTGCCAAAATCAACCGTTACAAATGTAATTAAAGTGTTTGGGGAACGTTTGTCGACAGCCAGGAAGTCTGGATCGGAGGGAACAATCAAAACCGGAAGCCACTGAGAGACGACAAAGAGAGTTTGCGGTAGTTTCAAGCGAAACCCTAACTCCTCTCCCGAGATGCCCGCAAATAAGCTGGGTGTATCGTCTACAACCGTGCATCGAGCCAAAAAACGAGCCGGACTATCGATCTTACAAGAAGGTAGTGACTCCAAATCGTGATGATAAACAAAATACGACGGTCAAAGCGCGATCCCGGAGGCTGTACACGACGATGCTGACGAAAGTTTGACTGCGTGGTAATGGACGACGAAGCCTACGTCAAAGCCGACTACACAGCAAGCTTCCGGGACAGGAGTTTTATACGGCAAAAGAAGGGGAAAAGTAGCAGATATTTTCAAGCACATAAAACTGTCAAAGTTCGTAAAGAAAATATCTGGTTTTGGCAAGCCATCTGTACCTGTGGCTTGAAAAAGCAAGACATTTTTCAAGCTTCCGGGACTGTCAACCAAGAAATTTACGTGGAAAGAGTGTTTTGAATAAGCGTCTGCTGCGCCTTTCCTGTTCCGTACTGTTTTGGCCGGATTGGTATCTTGCCATTACGGTAAAAAGGCCCATGAGAGTTGTTAACGCCGCCAACAACGTGCAGGTATTCCCAAGGCAAGAACCTCCCAACACGCCAGAGCTCCGCCGCAATTGAGAAATACTAGGCTATTGTCAAGCGGACCTAAAGAGACCAAAAAAACTGCTAAGGACGAGCAGCAGTTCAAGGCAAACTGGCTTTCTGCAGCGAAGAAGGTGACAAGGTGGCTGTTCAAAATCTGATGGCAGGTGTCAAGCGTGAGGCCCGGCAATTCGGATTTGGAAAAGCGAAAGCCTAACTGAATATTTTTCTTGAATTTTATACTAATTGAACTTGAAAATAAATTTAATTTGATTTTTAAATAAAACGATTTCACCGATTTACAACGCGTTTCCCTTGACCGTATCACCCTTTACCCGTGGAATGCCTCAAATCGACGACAAAGTAAAATTTTGATGGAAAGGAAAAATGTTGGTGGAAGGACCAGCCGGGAGCTGCTGCATCCGAGTGAAGCGAACACAGGAGTTTCTACCGAACTTAAATTGATGCATTTTAGCCGAGAGGTGCGTAAATAAACGCCCAAGATATTTGAAGAGACATGGTAAGGTGATTATGCACCACAAAATTCGATCGGCCCTATGTTGCATAACCCATAAAAACACTCAAATGG
Source organism: Haematobia irritans (assembly GCA_003123925.1). Classification (NCBI taxonomy): domain Eukaryota; kingdom Metazoa; phylum Arthropoda; class Insecta; order Diptera; family Muscidae; genus Haematobia; species Haematobia irritans. The sequence goes on along the minus strand of PGFW01043088.1, from coordinate 13,841 downwards.
AAGTCTTATCCCAACAGCTGATTAGCTTCGGCACTAGACACCAATTGATAGATGACTCAACACCACGTTTCTTTCTTATGAGGAAGTCTTTACGGTAGCCGTATCTTGCTGGAGAGATGGAGAAAAGAAGTGTCAGATTTGGCTTGCGGAGCCTTTAAGGGCCAAAAATAATCTACCAAAATTTTATTGCCAATACGAAAAGTGTTGTCAAAAATTTTAATTTTTCTAAGAAAATTTTGTCAAAATTTATTTCTATAGAAAATGTTGTAAACATTTTATGTCTTTAGGAAATTTTGTTAAAATATAACTTCTATACAAAATTTTGTCAAAATTTTATTTCTATAGAAAATGTTGTTAAAATGTTATTTCTGTAGAAAATTTATGAAGCATTTCATAGTTGGAGTGGAATATTTTGCAAAATCTTTTAAAACATCAATAATTCTAACAATCTCTACCAAACAGTAAAAAATATGCCATTTTGGTAAGACCTCGTGTTCATATATTGTATACAGCCCCCATATAAAGCGAAACCCCATATATTTCAATTCTGGCTCTATAATTACGCAAAAGTTCATATCGGTTCGTAATTATTTCTTCCTAATATATACCGGGTCAAGAAACTGAATATATACGTATTAGTCGACCTTTTTTGTCTACTATATATCCCGCATGGACTAACTTACAATTTAGAAGATGATGTTAAGAGGTTTTAAGATGCCTTGCCATCAACCGCTACCCAAGTAATTTAATTGTGGATGACCGTCTTTAGTAGAAGTTTCTACGCAATCCATGGTGGAGGGTACATAAAATCCGGCCTGGCTGAACTTACGGCCGTATATACTTGTTTAACTTTGGTCTTAAACCATTGGTGAAAAGTATGAAAAAATTTTGAATTATTTTATTTAAAAAGTAATAAAGAACAAATTTTTTAAAATATAAAAAAAAAACCCTAAAATACCCATACTACTATAGGAATGCTGTGGGGTTTAACTATAATATATATCTCTTAATCTTATCCCAAACAAAAGACTCAAGCAACAAACTTTCAATTCTCTTTCTGCAACAAAGCACTGTGGTATACTCTTTGAACTTCGATATGAAAAATCCCTCCTGACCTTGATTTTTATAAGACCTAATCAATTTGGTATTCTCCACTTATAGCCCAAAGATCATCAAAATGAGTGAAAAAGTTTTATATTTTTGCATCTTTTGATAATGTCAAATTTTACAGTAAAATTATTTCAGTCAATATTATCCTATATATTTAAAATGATCTAAAATATATAGGAGTAACACTAAGCCAAACAAAAGAACTTAAGAAAAACAACTTCCAGTTCATTTTCTGAAAGAAAAAAAAATATTAATGTCCTCTCTGAACTTTAACATGACAATAGATTCACTTTTTTTCAAAATTTTGGCCTAAAAAAATACAAATTAATAAAAATTAACCATTAATTATGTGAATTTCTTAAAACAGTACAAGCATTTCGGTCAAAAATAATCTTACACCACTATAAAAATAATTTCTGTCTTCTCTCACTTCTCAATGAAAGACTTAAGAAAACAAACTTTCAATTTCATACTATAAAATAGTACACTATTGCATGATCCTATAACTGCTTGTTCAAACGATTTTTATTGCAATTAAATCATTTTTCCAAACTTTGAAAATCATCAAAATGTATAAAACAGGTATTTTATTTAGCATTACTCGCGTTATGTCAATTTATTAAAACGGTACCATCAATTTCGACCAAAAATAATCTATACCACTATAAAATAATCGAGTTTCTACAATAAGATCCACACTCTCTCCACTTCTCAAACAAAAGACTTAAGAAACAAACTTCCAATTCTATGACTGCTTCAACAAGAAAAATCTCGTGTTACTGTAAAGTCGAAGGGTATTTTCAAAATGCCGTCGGCATTGGGTTTTATTGATGACAAAGGCATTGTATAAGTGCTTTTTCTTTTCGATTGATTTTCGTTTGACAGTTCCTTTCTAAAAACTTCAAATCCCAAATAAAAGACTTGCATTTAAAATTTCATTTTCTTTTCATGTATTTTTTTTTTTCAAAATTAAAATATTTCTTTGCTGGTTTTTGTGTGTGTTTGCTTTTTATATAATAAAAAAATAGTATATTCTACAATTCATTGGTATTTTTCTGCAATAAATATTTACAATAAATTGTCAAAGGAAAAAAAAAAACATAAAATAACTAAAAATAAATGTATAATAATGTTCATGAAAAAATA
>PGFW01043086.1:13651-25490 GCA_003123925.1 Haematobia irritans | reverse complement strand
GGAGAAATGTTACCAAAAAAAAAAAAACTACAAAACAAACAATCTTATTTTTTTCAGAATTTTAGTGTCTAATAAAAAATTTTTGTCAAAATTTTCATTTCATAGGAAAAAAAAAAAACTACAAAACAAACAATCTTATTTTTTCAGAATTTTATGTCTATAAAAAATTTTTGTCAAAATTTCATTTCTATAGGAAACATTTAATGTCTTTAGACAATTTTGGAGATTAGAGAGTCAAGAAACTGTATCGGTAAATGTTATCATTGTCATAAGACACGGGTTCCACTCGAGCCATAAATAATCTACCAACCTTTTGGAGAAATTTTTTACCAAAAAAAAAAAACTACAAAAAACAAACAATCTTATTTCTTAAAAATTTTTATTCTATAGAAAATTCTGCTTAAAATCTTTTTTTCTAATAAAAAATTTTGTCAAAATCAATTTCTATAGGAAAACATTTAATTTCTTTAGAAAATTTTGGAGATTAGAGACGTCAAGAAACTGTATCGTAAATGTTATCGGTGTCATAAGCCTTCTGACCACGGGTTCCACTCGAGCCATAAATAATCTACCAACATTTGGAGAATTTTTTGCCAACAAAACTACAAAACAAACAATCTTATTTTTTTTTTAATTGTATTTCTATAGAAAATTATGTCAATTTTTTTTCTATAAAAAATTTTGTCAAAGTGTCATTTCTATAGTAAACCTTTAATTCCTTTAAAAAATGTTTTCAAAATTTTATTTCTATAGAAAATGTTGGTAAAATTTTATTGACATAGAAAATTTTGTCAAAATTTTATTTCAAAAAAAATTTGTCAAAGTTTAATATCTTGGAAAATTTTGTCCAAAATTCTAATTTCTATAAGGAAATTTTGTTAAATTTTATATTCTAATAGAAATTTATTTAAAATTTTATTTCTAGAGAAAATATTTGTCAAAACTTTATTTTTTAATTTCAAAATTTTACTTCATATAGAATATTTTTTCAAAATTTTATTTCTATAGAAAAAAAATGTTGACAACTAATTTCTTTTTTTTTTGTCAAAATTTTACTTCTATAGAAAATTTTCTCAAAATTTGTTAAAATTTTATTTATATAGAAAAATTTTGTCAAAATTTTAATTTCTTGGAAAAATTTTTTATTTCTAGATGAAAATTTTGTCAAAATTTTATTTCTATAGAAAACTTTCTCAAAAATTTATTTCTATACAAATTTTGTTAAAATTGTATTTCTATAGAAATTTTTTCAAAATTTATTCCTTGCGAAAATTTTTTTTTATTTCTAGAGAAAAGTTTGTCAAAACTTTATTTTTTAATTTTGCAAATTATTTATAAATATTTTTTCAAATTTTTTCTATAGAAAAATTTTTTTTTAAAAATTTTATTTCTATAGAAAATTTATCTAAAAAATTTTATTTCTAATAAGAAAATTTTGTCAAAATTTTTATTTCTTCGCAAAATTGTCAAAACTTATTTCTATAGAAAATTTTGTTTAAAATATTTTCCTATAGAAAAATTTGTCAAAATTTTATTTCTATAGAAAAATTCTTCAAAATTTTATTTCCATAAAACAATTTTGCAAAATTTTGTTTCTATAGACAATTTTTCTCAAAATTTTGTTTCTATAGACAATTTAGTCAACATTTTGTTTCTATAAAAAATTTTATCAACATTTTATCTATAAGAAAATTTTATCAAAATATTTTTATAGAAAATTTTGTCAAAATTTTATTTTTATAGATTTTTTTTTTTCAAAATTTGCATTCTATGGAAAATTTCTTCAACATTTTATTTCTATTAGAAAATTTCACAATATTTATTTCTATAGAAAATTTGTCAATAATTCTATTTCTATAGAAATTTTTGTCAAAATTTATTTCTATAGAAAATTTTGTTAAAATTTTATTTCTATAGAAAATTTTGTCAAAATTTTATTTCTTGAAAAATTTTTTATTTCTAGAGAAAATTTTGTCAAAACTTTATTTTTTAATTTTGTCAAAATTTTACTTTCATAGAATATTTTTTCAAAATTTTATTTATAGGAAAAATTGTTGACAAAAATTTTGTACAAAATTTTATTTCTATTAGATTTTTTTTTCAAAAATTTATTTCATATAGAAAATTTTTATTTAAATTCTTATTTCTATAGCAAAATTTGGTTAAAGTTTTATTTCTATAGAAAATTGTGTAAACATATTTATTTCTTTGAAAATTTTGTCAAAACTTAATTTCTATAGAAAAATTTTGTTTAAAAATTTATTCCTATAGAAAATTTGTCAAAATTTGTTTCTATAGGACAATTTAGTCAAAATTTATATTCTATGCTACAATTTAGTCAAAATTTATTTTTATAAAAATTTTATCAAAATTTTATTCCTATAGAAAATTTTGTCAAAATTTGATTCTATGGAAAATTTTCTCAACATTATTCTATAGAAAAATTTTCACAATTATTTATCTATAGAAAAATTTCACAAATATTTTTTTTCTATAGAAAATTTTGTTCAAAATTTTAATTTCTTTAGAAAATTTTGGCAAAATTTTATTTCTAAAGAAAATTTTGTCAAAATTTTAATTTTTATAGGAATTTTTGTCAACTCTTTTATTTTTATGGAAAAACTCTGTCAAAATTGTTTTCTTTTGGAAATTTTGTCAATATTCTAATTTTCTATATGAAAATTTATTCAAAATTTTATTCTATAGAAAGAGTTTTTACTATAAAAAATGTTGTCAACATTTTATTACTGTAAAATATTTTTCAAACTATTGTGTGACAACTTTATTTCTACAAAAAATTTATCACAGCTTTATTTAAAGAACCAACAAAACCAAAAGCATTTTTCCATTACGAGTTTTTTACGCAGAGAGAAGATTAGAAGAGAATCCGATAAGATTTGGAATGTAAAGCCCTACAAATTCCGTTTTCGTCCCTTTGAAAATTCAAATATTTTAAAAGTCGTTACTAATCAAATTTTTATTACCAATGGATTACTTTACTATCACTGTCTATAGCGTAGAAGACAGTTAATCTAAAAAATTTAAATCTTGTATAAAGTATAACATAACAAACGAAAATTGTATACAAGGTGGTGATAGTATCGGGTTTATCTATCATTAGATATGAGATTATTATGGGTCATTATTGCAAAAATGATTACTAGAATTTCTCACCGATGGTTTCGGCACAATATTTGCGTGTCTATTGTTTCTACCAAGATTCCATTAGGATTTAATAACAAGTTGGTTTTTTATTCAATCATTCGATTATTAAATATTAATAACAAATGAGAATTATTGGATTTTTTATACAAATTTGTAAAACTGGTTTTTATGGACATCATAATTTCATAAATTTGAAACAGGTATCAGAATCTGAAATTGAAATTGATTTCCAAAGGAATATTAATTTATTTATAGTTGCTGGAATAGCAGAGGATCTTCTGCAATTAATGGAGTAAAAAACCAAACAAAATCTTGAGAAATGGCAATTATTTTAAACGAATAATTTCTCATTTATGTTATTACATATTTAATAATCGAAAATTGATTGAATTAAAAACCAACTGTTATTATCGCCTAATGAATCTTTGGGTAGAAACAATAGACACGCAAATATTGCTGCCGAAACCATCGGTGAGAAATTCTAGTAATCATTTTTCAATAATGACCATAATAATTCTCAATTCTAATGAAGACATAAACCCGATACATATCACCACCTTGTATTTAATTTTCGTTTTGTTATGTTATACTTTATACAAGAAATTTAAAAATTTCTTAAACGTATAACTGTCTTCTTACGGCATAGACAGTGGATAGTAAAGTAATCCATGGTAATAAAAAAATTTGATTTAGTAACATCTTTTAAATACTTGAATTTTCAGGGACGAAAAAACGGAAATTTGAGCTTACATTCCAAATCTTATCGGGATTCTCTCTATCCTTCTCTCTGCCGTAAAAAACGTATGGAACAAATTTTTGCTTTTGAGTTTTGTTCTGTAGAATAAAGCTGTGACTAAATTTTTGTAGAAATAAAAGCTTTCTGTCAAAAATTTGACAAATAATTTTACAGTAAAAAAATGTGACAACATTTTTATAGATAAAACTTTTCTTATAGAAATAACAAATTTGACAAAAATTTTCATTATAGAATAGAAATATTGACAAAATTTTCCAAAGAAATACCAATTTTGACAAGTTTTCCATAAAAATAAAAGTTTGACAAAAAATTCTATAAATTAAAATTTGGACAAAATTTTCTTTAGAAATAAAATTTTTGCCAAAACTTTTCTAGAAGAAAATAAAATTGACAAAATTTTCTATAGAAAGAAAATATGTGATTGAAATTTTTCTATAGAAATAAATAGTTGTGAAAATTTCTATAGGAAATAAAATTGTTGAGAAAATTTTCCATAGAAATCAAATTTTTACAAAATTTTCTATAGGAATAAAAAATTTTGATAAAATTTTTTTATAAAAAATAAAATTTTGACTAAAATGTTACATAGAAATAAATTTTGACTAAATTGTCTATAAGAAACAAATCTTTGACAAAATTTATCATAGGAATAAATTTTTTAACAAAATTTTTCTATAGAAATTAAGTTTTGCAAAATTTTCAAAGAAATAAAATGTTTACACAATTTTCTATTAGAAATAAAACTATTAACCAAAATTTTCTATAGAAAATAGAATTTAAATAAAAAATTTCTATAGAAATAAAAATTTTTGAAAAAAAAATCTATTAGAAATAAAATTGACAATTTTGTCAACAATTTTTTCCTTATTAAATAAAATTTTAAAAAATATTCTATGAAAGTAAAATTTTGACAATAATTAAAAAATAAAGTTTTGACAAAATTTTCTCTAGAAATAAAAAATTTTTCAAGAAATAAAATTTTGACAAAATTTTCTATAGAAATAAAATTTTAACAAAATTTTCTATAGAAATAAAATTTTGACAAAAATTTCTATAGAAATAGAATATTGACAAAATTTTGACAAAATTTTCTATAGAAATAAAATATGCTGGAAAATTTCTATAGAAATAAAATGTTGAGAAAATTTTCCATAGAATGCAAATTTTGAAAAAAAAAAAATCTATAAAAATAAAATTTTGACAAAATTTTCTATAAAAATATTTGATAAAAATTTTCTATAGAAATAAAAATGTTGATAAAAATTTTTTATAGAAACAAAATGTTGACTAAATGTCTTATAGAAACAAAATTTTGAAAAATTGTCTATAGAAACAAAATTTTGACAAAATTGTTTATTGGACAATAAAATTTTTGAAAGAATTTTCTATAGAAATAAAATTCTGACAAAATTTTTCTATAGGAAAAATTATTTTTAAACAAAAATTTTCTATAGAAATTAAGTTTTGACAAAATATTGCGGAAGGAAATAAAATTTTGACCAAATTTCTATTAAAAATAAAATTTTTTAGAAAATTCTCATAGTAAATAAAATTTTTTAAAAAAAATTCTATAGAAAAAAATGTTTGAAAAAATATTTCTATAGAAGTAAAATTTTGACAAAATTAAAAAAATAAAAGTTTTTGACAAACTTTTCTTCTAGAAATAAAAAAATTTCCAAGGCAATAAATTCTTGAAAAAATTTCTATAGAAATACAATTTTAAACAAAATTTTTATAGAAAAAATTTTGAGAAAGTTTTCTATAGAGAATAAAATTTTGCACAAAAATTTCTCTAGAAATAAAAAAAATTTTCCAGAAATAAAATTTTGACAAAATTTTCTATCATAAATAAAATTTTAACAAAATTTGAGAAAATTTTCTATAGAAGTAAAATTTTGACAAAATTGTTGTCAACATTTTTTTCTATAGAAATAAAATTTTGAAAAATATTCTATAGAAGTTAAAATTTGACAAAATTAAAAAATAAAGTTTTGACAAATTTTCTCTAGAGAAATACAATTTAAATAAATTTCCCTTATAGAAATAACAATGTTTAACAAAATGTCCTTATAGAAATTAAATTTTGACAAAATTTTTCCAAGTATTTTAAAACTTTGGAACAAATTTTTTTTTGAAATAAATTTTGACAAATTTTCTTAGTCAATTAAAAATTTTACCAACATTTTCATGAGAAATAAGAATTTTGAAAACATTTTTTAAAGGAATTAAAGTTACTATAGAAATGACACTTTGACAAAATTTTTTATAGAAAAAATTTGACATAATTTTCTATAGAAATACAAGTTAAAAAAAATAAGATTGTTTGCGTTTTGTAAGTTTTGTTTGGCAAAAAAATCTCCCAAATGTTGGTAAGATTATTTATGCGCTCGAGTTGAACCCGTGGTCAGAAGGCTTATGACAAACGATATAACATTTACCGATTACAGTTATCTTGGACTCTCTAATCTCCAAAAATTTTCTTAAAGAAATTAAAATGTTCTATAGAAATTGAATTTTGACAAAATTTTTTTATAGAAAAAAGATTTTTACAGAATTTCTATAGAAATAAAATTCTTTAAGAAATTAAGATTCGTTTTTTTGCTAGTTTTTTTTTTTTGGTAAAAATTTCCCTCCAAAGCGTTGTAGATTATTTATGGCTCGAGTGGAACCCGGGTCTTATGACAATGATAACATTACCGAATACAGTCTTCTTGACTCTCTAATCTCCAAAAATTGTCTAAAGACATAAAATGTTTCCTATAGAAATGAAATTTGACAAAAAATCTTTTATAGACATATAAAATTCTGAAAAAATAGATTGTTGTTTTGTAGTTTTTTTTTTTCCAAGAAATGAAATTTTTGACAAAAATTTTTTTATTTAGACATAAAATTCTGAAAAAAATTAAAAGGGGAATTGTTTTGTTCTTTGTAGTTTTTTTTTGGTAAACATTTCTCCAAATGTTGGTAGATTATTATGGCTTCGAGTGGAAACCGTGGTCAGAACGCTAATGACAACGATTACATTGATACAGTTTCTTGGCTCTTATGAAAGTATGCTGTAATACCATTTTTATCTGCCTTCCATTTTTATCTCACATTGCCCCACTGTATTGTTCTTAATGATAGTTCCTTTCCTCATATACATATTTTTTCTAATTTTTGGGAATATACAAAAACTCATTCTCTGATTATTTTTAATCGCTATCACCTTTCAGTGGATAATATACTCAGATTTTTTATGATTTTTGTTTTGGCGGAAAGAAATGATTTTGACTTGCTGAAGTTTTGTTTTATAGTAGATAAATTTTGCTGCTGTTTTAATTTAACATTTCTATAAATATTTATATGCTGTTAATAGATGTCAGTCTGATATAAGAATTCACTATAAACATAGAGTTTGTTGAATGGCTAAGAACCAAATATTTTGAGTCTTTTAGGTTTTTTGCATAATTTTTTTATTTTTTGTATTTTTTATTATGTTTTAAATGATGGCCCATATTTTGATTTTATGCAGCATGTTTATAATCATTTTATATCTATTAAATATTTTTTATATTTATCTTGTTCTTTGCTTTATATGGTTTTTGCATGATTACTCAATCACGACACAGGAAAAAAGAAAAAAAAAACGCAAATGTTGTATAATCACACTTACCATTGTGGCCATTCGTGTGGCTGGATAGTAGCCAGGTAATTGACCTGATGCTATCAAATGCTCGTTTGTTGTGATTTCATCAACAAAAAAGTTCACTGGGAAAGGCATCTATATGATTGACTTTGGCATCTGGTTGACAGCGTGGAGCGAAATTACTAAGGTGGAAAAATTATTGAAAAAAAAACTAATTAATACTCTACGCACATATGGTCTGTAAATAAGCAAATTGATATTGATTGCAATAAAGTGTTAAAATAATACAATTATAAAAAAAATTATGAGGATGAGTAGTATTTCATGGTGGCAGATATATATTTCGATAAATTTCAAACAGAAGTAAAAACATAGACTATCTTTTTCCTAATTATAAATTTTTAACAATATAAATTGGATGTGGTGCAAACGTGGTTTAATGATTTAAGGATTAATTGTGTTTTTTTTTGCAAATACCTTAAAAAGAAAGTAAAAATTAAAATACAAATATTAATATTTTGTCGAAAAAATAGCAAATTTTATATTCAAAAATATCGCGAATATTTTTAAACGTTTCAGACAAGTGTTAGAATGTATTCAAAATCATTAAAATTCGTAAAAATATTATTTTTCGGTAAAATATCGCAGAATTTTTTAATTCACGTAAAAACCACTTAATTCGCATTACACCTTGAGATGTGATGTCTAATCACTGCAAATGAAGGAAATTTAAATAGAGACTTTGAGGATTTGATTATTCCCTTTCTGATAATGTATTAAAATTGTGCGAGATCCGCAGTAAAGATCGATGCTCATATTTAATTCGTTGATCATTTAAGACTTTAAGTTTTAAAAATTTTCTATAGAATGGTCTAGTGATGGACTTTAAGACTTAAAGATTTAAATTTTTTTATAGAATGGTCTGGTGATAGAAATCCACCGTTATATCAGGTTTGGACCAACCGATCCCAGAGTCCTCCTAACTGGTTTAGTTTACGGTTTTTAATTTGTTTTTTTGTATTTGTTCATACCAATATGTTACGTATGTTTCTTAAGTCTTTTGTTTTAAGAATCTCCACACCAATGCCAATTACTGAGTTTGTATTTAAAGTCTTTTATTTTTCATAATTACGCTGGGATAATACATATTAGTCCTCTCGTTTCTTACTTCATATCTTCTCTGTGCATTAGGATCAACGCAGTAGTGAGTTTGTTGCTTAAGTCTTTTGTTTTAGAATACTCATCACTTGTAAAGACATATCAACGTTTTTATTCCTTCAAAATACTCAACACACTGAAATAATAAATACATATCCATCTTGGATATGTATTTAGTTCATAATTTATTTGTATATTGCAATGATGAGTTTGTGTCCTAAGTCTTTTGTTTAGATAACTCAATTCCTGTGGCGCAAGCATGTGGGCCACATAAATGAATAGTCGAAGCTTTAGATTGATTTGTTAAATTGATTATCGGAGTTATAGTTGGTAATCAACCCATATATTAGAATCATGCCAATGTTGCGTTTGCTTCTTAAGTCTTTTGTTTTATAATTGCATATAAGCAATGGTGAGTTCGTTTCTTAAGTCTTTTGTTTTAGAATACTCTACGCTTTTTGGATAATCAACGTTTTAAGTGTTTCAAAATACTCAGCACACTGCAAGAAAAAACATCTTTGGGATAATACATATTAATTAAACTTTAGTATTCTTTGTATATTACAATAGTGAGTTTAGTTTCTTAAGTCTTTTTTTTGAGATAACTCAAATCCTGTACCGATAAACACCTGGATTTCCTTCAATGAATAGCAAAGCTTTACATTGATTTGTTCAAATGATTACCGCGGGGTGTAGTTGTAAATCAGCCCATATATTAAAGTTACACAATGTTGTGGTTGTTTCCTTAAGTCTTTTGTTTATAACATATAATGCTATCACTGACTATTAATTCAATGTAAGTAAATGTTTTATTTTTTTTTATAGCGAGTGCCTTAAATAAAAACTGTCCATAATTTTAATAGATAAATAATTGGTAACACATACACCATAATTTCTCGCAGGCTATAGATGACGAAACATTCTGTTGCTCCCCCACAAAATTTCCGGATCACACCATGAAAGCTGGCTCCAGGCAAATGAGAGTATGTTCAATAAAACAAAAAACCAACATTTCTTTTCAATACAAATCACGACAAAATTTAATTTAAATATATTTATTTTAAATATTTTAATTATTATATATTATAAAATTATTGAATACTGATTGCTAATATATTTTGTTTTTTTTTTCTTTGATTTTATTATTTATTTATTTGTTAAAATTGCTTTGTAATATTCAAAGCCTTTCTGTTTTCAATCACTTCGTGTATTTCACTTCACCTCGCCAAATCGAAATGATAGCCTTTTGCTGGCTCTTATCTAGTCTATCAGCGAGTGAAAGATAGCCACGCAGCGGGATCTGGCGCGTGATCTGTCGACGCAGACAGCGATCGTTTACTCGCTAAGAAAGTTTGTTTAGATATCACGAGCCGTTGAATCTAAAATGATTCGACGTTGCCGAATGAATAGATGAACACGTCAAGCTTTTTCCATCAGTGGGGTTTCTTGCTTCTTAATGAATCTGCATTTCTGCGTATCGTTTTGGCTTCTGTTTTGTTGTTTCAAAACCAATAAAATAAACAAAATCGGTTTTTAGAACAAGCTTTCTAGTAAGACGTTTTTTGTTTCTGCGTTCGGCCTTTCTTTAACTATCTGAACTAAACAAAGGTTTTTACATTTAATTTTATTGGAGCAATAGAATGCTTATCTTGGTTTCTTTCTCTTTTTCCAGAGTATAAAAATACTGTCGCAAAGATCAAGCTAGATATTTGGGCCCGACACATTTCTTTTGTAACTTAAATTAAATGAAACGATTTCAGCATTTCAACTTATGTCTTAGAATTTTAAAATAAGACAAAAAGTTTCATTTTTGTTTCGCTGAATTGTTGATACTGGGCTCCGCTACCGGGCCATCCAGATAACTTTAAGGCTGACTAAGTGACTATCTCTCACAGTCTCATGCTCAAAGCATTTTGTTCCCGCAAAGAACGTTGGGCATATAGTTTTTTTTTTCATAGTCAAATGAATTATATATCTTCAATCTATTAAAAATAAAGACACAGATCTCTTAACGATCTTAACTTTGAACATAACTATATTCTTGCATCGTTTAGCTTGGATTGACATGACATAATTATTTAAGTGATATATTTTTCTACCGAATTTTTTATTGAATAATAAATAGAGTCGAAATTTATCTGTGCAATTTTTATAGTAAAAAAATATTTCAAAAAATTTTTTTGTCAAAATTAATAACGATTAATAATAATGTTTAAAAAAATTATTAAAAATGTTAATACAATTCCCATAAGATATATAATTCTAAATTTATGTAAATTTTAAGCGTTTTTATTTATAGATATTTTTTATGGGAATAAAGTTAGTTACTTTGTATAGAAAAAAACGAAAAATATGTATATTTCAATTTTAAAGATTGTAATAAATTTTTTCTCCCATACTAAATTACGTTAGTTAAGTTGATTAATTAGGTCGACTGTGATTATTTTTAGATATTCCAATGTTATTATAGATAGCTTTAACCTGCTAGAAAGAAATAATTAATTAAGTGTGAGGACTTTTAAATAGCAAAATAAACGATTTTTTTATATAAACACTTTGATATTAATATAAACACTTTGATAGCTTTCGCGTGTGTTTGGAAATACTTTAATGATCTGTTTATTAGCGCTATATATTTGATATGGATGATTAACCTACATAAATTAGTGTGGTAGGCATGAGGTGTTTGTGTCTTAAATCTTCGGTTATAGAACAAGATCGTAGGTTTGGTGCTTAAGTCTTTGGTTTTAGAACAAAATCGTAGGTTTGGTTCTTAATTCTTTTGTTAAAATATGGTATATTTACCATAATCAGAAATTGTTGGTTTTAAGTTTTTACTGATCTTTACTCAAATATAGATTTACCCTTTCTTTGATCGAAGGTGTTTGTGTCTTAAGTCTTTGGTTTGATATACGATTTAATTACGTTTGGTTCTTAAGTCTTTTGTTAAATTATGGTATATATGGCATAATAATCAAGTTTTATTTATACTTTTTACTGATCATTACTCAAATAAAAATTTACCCTTTCTTTGATCAAATTTAACCCTCTAATGCTCCATTTTTTTAGGAGCTGGAAATATGTCTACAGTTTATGATACAAAAGCAAGAAAATCAAACAACAAAAAACGG
>PGFW01043086.1:2268-13626 GCA_003123925.1 Haematobia irritans | reverse complement strand
CTAAAATCCAGTAATATGCCTGCAAAGTCTTATGTAGAGTTTTAACAAGTTTTGTTTTTTATTTTAGCCATTTTTATTGTCCTGTAGGTGGTTTTTTACTAAAAGCTTCCCGTTTAAATGAAGGATTTGGGCATTGGAGGGTTAAGGTACTAGAACTAACTTCTAATATATATTTATATTTGTATTAAATAAATTAAATTATGATCTTGGATGCTATGTTACAAAATATTAAAACTAATCCAAAACTATGTCCAGAATCTCTGGAGAGATCACTCATTGCATCAATAGTAATTTAAAATGTAAATCAATTATAATTGAAAGTTATTGTTATGCCGGAAAGTGAAATGTATCGCCTTAAAATCGTATACATATAAAGATTAATCTTTTATATAAGAACTTAAATTCTATTTGTTATGATTACTATCCCATGCGAAAAATTATTTAGCTGAAGTTATCATTTGATGTAATCTGATGAGAAAATTGTATAAAAATTAATTCCAGAAAAAATGAGATCTAGGGTGAAATTAATTCGAATGATAGGGGTTACATTAAAAATCAAACACTCCAACAATGAGTAAACAATATAATACCCTACCCCTGATCTGAGTAAACAATATAATACTATACCAATCCACCCGAATTGGAGTAGTCAATTTGATAATCGATCGACTTTATGAACTTGAAAAGTGTGTAAGTTTGGATTGAAAAGGGAACGTTATTTAGACTTCTATACTGGATAATTAGCATCAGGTAGTCACAGTAGCACATACCGTTCACTATATCCGATCGGAAAATTACGCTCCGGTGGCTTTTGCGAAGGGCTTCGCCACAATGCCGTTTAGTTCAATAAATAAAGGTCACAAAGACGGCGACAGAAATTGTCGACTAAATCATCTTTGTATTTTATGTCCATGGCGATGTAATCGAATAATCTCATATTGGCATATATTCGCGTATAGGTCATAAACAAAAGTCCATTTTTTTCGACTAATTGTTTGATGTCTACTTTTTGTTAATAATTCAATCGTACACTGTGAGGTCAAAGATTTCATGGTCTTTAAAATTAGAATCAAATCTTTGGCTTACATAGAAGACGCATTTTCTCTAAAGTAAGTTATTTCCTTGTCCAAAACGTGCGATAAACTTTTCAATGAAGTCGTATTGTCTTTATAAATGTAAGTGATTTGACTTAACAAATGGGTATCTTAACATGAAAGAAAAAATTTATAGCTAAGGCAACTTGACTTTAATAATTACAGAAAAATTATTAAAATTTAATGAGAATTGTCTTTGAATTTGTTGTCTTTTTGCATCTTGACTACGAAGCATAAATAAGTTTCAACGAATATAGGACATGTTTTTCCACAACTTTTATTTTCAAAGAAGTTTTTTTAGCTTCAAACATAGCATATATTTCTACTGGAAGTCGAGTCGTAATTTGTAAAATAAAGTTGCCGTTTGCTCGTTTTAAAAGTAACTTTGATAGGCATATGAAGAAAAAAAGCTGAGAAAGCGAAAATTAGAAATTTGCCTTCCTAGAACGCCATGTACACAACCTACATTAAAAGAGAATTGTGTCTTAAAAGATTATCCTTAACTTTGTAAATTCATGCCGCGATCTTTGGCTCGGATCAATACCGAAAATTTTTAAAGTAAAGACAAAATCTTTGGAACCGGGCATGCTTTTTTTCAGTGTACTTAAACATCAAAGTTTCATTTCCTCTTTGACTTATGCCCAATTTTATCTATGAACTACATAAGCGGTTTTGACCACTTTAAGAAGAAATTTTAATTCAAATTGTTTTTTTTTACTTAATTTACAATAGTTTAACGGCAGAAATTAATTCAAATTAGCAAATGCAAGAATTCATAGTAAAGAAATGAATAATGGGCGAAATTTGTCTAACAAGTTTAGAAAAATTCTTTCAATTTGGATTTTAAAGCCTCTCCTCACTGATGTTTGAAAGTCCTATCAGACAGACAACTCAGGAAGTGGTGTCGATCAATATATAAGGAATGAACGTCTGATCTCAGTAACACATATCTGGAGGCCTATTTCAGGGCAATTTTAGGTTATTCTTAATCTGATCTTTATGTGATTTTATAAATTCAATTCTACATATTTCGGGATCCATTTTGTTCTGTTCAGATCGGGTGTAAGTGTATAATGATAGTCCGGTTACCATCTATATTTATAACAGTTATTCTTTTAAAGTTTAAATATCATACAATAAGTAATTCCTTTGTGTTTAATCAAAGTTTCTTATTGTCATTTTTGAAATAAGATATGCTAAGCAGCTGTAATTCCTGTTGTTATCGCATAGTAACCCGGGGCATTGAACTCTGTACTGTGTGAATATACTACAAGTAATATCCGATAGCTTGTCCCATGTTCATGAAATGTTGTAAAGATAAAACATACAGCACTTACTATACATGATTGTGTATTAATGTGAATATGAAATGATGTACACAAACTCATCACATGCTCAATATAGTAATTCTTGACAGGAAGATTAACACCCACACTGGTGAGATTTATGATGACGTAATTTGCATTATATGCTAAACGTCCACTGTTCGTTGTTGGTTGGATTCTATTGATATGCTTCAAAAGTGTCAATAATATTAACCCTTGACACCACATAACATGTGAGCATAAAATGCATCTTCTCCTCTACCTGATCATGGCAATATCTGTCCATACGTCAATCTATCCATCTACTTGTGTTTCGAAGATAAAGGTCGCAAATACTTCTCCTATACATGCATTCGGTATAGGGCCGATTTCCATCAATGTAGATTATTAGAGCTGGGCGAAGAATTTAGCTTCGCATTCGGTCAAAATTGATAATCGGCCTTCATGCGTCAAGAGGTTCGATTAACCGAAGCCAAAAGGCTTTTTTTAATAATTTTATTTCATATCGAATTTGTCCTCTATTGTATTATTGTCCCCGTTAAAACACCCAAATAAAAATAAAAAACCAAATACAAAATAATCTATCGTGATCTTATTTTTGAACATGTTCTAATATAAAATATATTTTAAAATTGACTAATAAAATTTGAAGGATTGGCAAATCCTAGGTATCGCAAATCTGCTAAACAGATAAACACGGGCGAAAAAAAACTGTTTTTCATGATGTTTTTGGGTGATAAAGAATTATATGTTTGGTAACCAATTTTTGTGACCAATATTTTTAAGTGCATACATATAATGATCATAAACTAGCATAACATGTTTTGGACATATATGTTTAATATGTTAGAACATATTATTGATGGACATAAAATGGTTGTACATATAATATGCTTAGATGAAACATATATTGAATTTGGAAATAGCCTTAAAATACTCGTGTTTTAGAAAGGAGAGTCCGCTAGAGATTATGCTGCATGTAAAAATAATGGAAGTAACGCAATTGGCGGCCTTAAAAATATATCCCACACTAAAGAAAATTTCTTAACATTTGTTACTACCAGTGGTATGCCCAAGGTGAAACATAAAGTATGTTTGAACAATACAACAATATTTTGTTTGAACCATCCTGAAAATAAATGATTGGAAGC
Organism: Haematobia irritans; assembly: GCA_003123925.1. NCBI lineage: Eukaryota > Metazoa > Arthropoda > Insecta > Diptera > Muscidae > Haematobia > Haematobia irritans. The sequence continues at coordinate 10,056 of PGFW01043086.1, read as the reverse complement.
AAAATTAGTTGTGGTATATCGTTACAGAACGATTTTTTTGAGGGTGTACGTAAAGCTTGACATCTTTGAAGTTATGCGGTACACACAGAAAAAATTTTTTCTGCGATTTCCAATCACGAAATTAATATGATGCCAATATTTTAATTGAAATATCTCCAATCACAGAAATGATAGTCATCAATTAAAAAATTATATTGAAGGTCAATTAAAAAGTTAATTGATCCAGATTAAAAAATTATTGATACATTATTTTTGTGATTGAATTTTTGTTTCAATTAAATAAAAATTGTTGAATCAATTAATTTTGTAATTGAATATTTTTTAAAACTCAATTAAAATTTTAATTAGATAATTTTTCGTGAAAATTTTTGTGTGTACTCAGAATGTTTGACACACGAGTGGTTTTTTGTGTTGTTTTAACAGCAATTTAAAAGATTCATCCGGCCCAAATATGAATTAAAAAATTGTAAAAATTTCCGTGGCGATTATTCTTTAAGAACTTTCTACGTGATTGACTCAACAACTTTTGAATCTCATAGACTTTAATTTAATTTTGGTGTGAAGCCTCCGTCAATATGATTCCAGTATTGTATCCAAGACGAATTTAGTCGAGGATGTGCCGAATCTGTAGTTGTTCCTGAAAGCAATTGATGCTGTGCGCTAACATATATTGCAAGCTCGTCTTGTGACCTATCGTGAGATTGAGACAACCTTAGGTATTAGTCGGACCAGCATACATTCAATATTGCATAAATATTTGACAGTCAACAAATTTGTTTTGCCTTTGGATCCACGGTTGCCACTCGATAAATATTCTACCAAAATTTGGAGACAATTTTACAAAAAAAACTACCAAACAAAAAAAAACTCTACAAAATTTTGCAAAAATTTTATTTATATAGAACATTTTGTTAAAATTTTATTTAGTAGAAAATTTTACCCAAATTTTAGTTATATAGAAAATTGTCAAAATACTTATTTCTATAGAATGATTTTTTTTTTTTTTATACTACATTTTTATTTCTATCATAAAATTTTTTGGTCAAACATTTTATTTCTATAGAAAATCTTGTAAAATTTATTTCGTATAGAAAATCTTATCAAAATTTTATTCTATAGAAAATCTTAATCAATTTTTAATTCTCTATAGAAATTTTGTCATTTGACGGTGGCAAAGGAAATAAGAAGAATATGTTTGTACCAATTTAATTTTTTTCGGCATAGAACCGGCTATCATGTAGAAGCTTTTTTCGAAGGTTCAGTGTGGTTTACCTTTAGGGTTTAGTGAACTGGCAGAAATTTATTTCTGAATAATTGGTTGATAGTTTGCTGCAAGAAGAGGAATGGCTGATGAATGGAATGCAGTATTTCCGAACGCTGTCGTTCATCCAACAATGCTTGCAATCTATTGCCAAATATATTTGAACAGAACATTATTTTCCTCTGTTGTGAACTCACTTGTTAGCTTTACTCAATGAATGGTTTTTAGGCTGAAATCACAAATAACAAGCAACAAAATTTTATTTTCTATAGAGAATATTTGTCAAAATTGTAATTTTCTAATAGAACATTTTTGTAAACATTTATATTATAGAAAATTTTATCAAATTTTATTTCTATAGAAAATTTTGTCAAAATTGTATTATATATAATAGAATATTTTTGTCAAATTTTTATATATATAAGAAAACTTTGTCAAAATTTGTATATTATATAGACAATTTTTACCCATATTTTATTTCTGTAAGAATTTTTTTTTCAAAATTGTATTTCCTTAGTAAGATTTTCTCAAAATTTTAGATTCGTTAAAAAATGTTGTCAAAATTTTTTATTTTCTATAGAAAATTCGTCAAGAATTTTTATTTCTATAGAAATTTTGTCAAAATTAGTATTTCTTATAGAAAGGTTTTACCAAAATTTTTATTTCTGTAGAAAAATTTTTTCAAAAATTTATTCACAATTTATTTCTATAGAAAATTTTGTCAAAATTGTATTTCTATAGAACATTTTGTCAAACATTTATATCTATAGAAAATTTTGTCAAAATTGTATGTATATAGAATATTTTGTCAAAATTTTATATATATAGAAAATTTTGTCAAAATTGTATTTATATAGACAATTTTTACCAATATTTTATTTCTGTAGAAAATTTTTTCAAAATTGTATTTCTTTAGAAAATTTTCTCAAAATTTTAATTCTATAAAAAAAGTTGTCAAAAATATATTTCTATAGAAAATTTCGTCAAAATTTTATTTCTAGAAAATTTTGCCAAAATTTTACTTCTTTAGAATTATTTTCAAATATTTATTCAACAATTTTTATTTCTATAGAAAAATTTTGTCAAACGTCCATATTCTCTAGAAAGTTCGTCAAAATATTATTTCTATAGAAAACTTTTTGGTCAAAACTATTTCTATAGAAATTTGTCAAAATAGTATTTCTATAGAAATTTTGTCAAAATATTACTTCTATAGAAAATTTTGTCAAAAACTTTATTTTTATACGAAAATTTTTCGCCAAAATATAGATTTCTAAGAAAAATTTTGTCAAAAATTCTTATTTCATGGAAAATCTGTCAACATTTTATTTTTTAAAGAAACTTTTGTCAAATTATTTCTATATGAGCAATTTTAGCGAAAATTTTATTTCTAATAAAAATCTTGTCAACATTTTAAAATTCACCATTTGATTTCTATAGAAATTTGTCAAAATTTTATTTCTATAGAAAAATTTTGTCAAAATTTTAATTTCTATAGAAAATTTTGCCAACATTTTATTTCTAAATAGAAAATTTTTATCCAAAATTTAATGTTCTAAGAAAATTTTAAAAGCCAAAAATTTTATTTCTATAAGAAAATCTTGTCAACATTTATTCTTAATTTAATTTCTATAAGAACATTTTGTCAAAATTTTATTTTTATAGAAAATTTTGTCACAATTTTAATTTCTATAGAAAAATTTTAACAAAATTTTATTTCACTTTTTGTTGTTTTTTTTTGAATTCGAAGCTTAAACCTACAGTGTAGCTTAACCTGAAATAAAAAAAAAAAAACAACAACCAATGATTAAAGAAAAAAAAAAACCAACATAACAAAACAAAACAATGAACGAGTTTTATTTCTATAGACAATTTACGAAAATTTTATTTTTTAATCTGACAAATTTTGTCAAATTTTATTTCTAATAGAAAATTTTACGCAAATTTTATTTCTAATAGAAAATTTTACAAGTTCTATTTTGTATGGAAAGTTTTACCAAAATTTTATTTCTGTAGAAATCTTTTCAAAACTTTATTCAAAATTTTTATTCTATAGACATTTTGTCAAAATATTATTTCTGAGTAGAATTTAATGGTGTTGTTCAATTTATTTCTATATAAAAAGAAAAAAAAAAAAAAGAAAGTTTTGTCAGAATTTCATTTCTAGAGAACACTTTGTTAAAATTTATTTCTTTAAGATAAATTTTGCCAAGATTTTATTTCTCAATTAGAGAATTTGTTAAAAATTTTATATTCTATAAAAATTGTATAAACATTAATATTAAAGAAAAACTTGCCAAATGTTTTTATTTCGTATACGAAAAATTTAGTCCAAATTGTTTTCTATATGAAATTTTGTCAAATTTTTATTTCTATAGAATTTACCAAAATTTGTATTTCTATAGAAAATTTTTACCAAAATTTTATTTTCTATAGAAAATTTTACCAAAGAAAATTTTATTTCTATAGAAAATTTTGCCAAAATTTATTTCTATAGGAAAATTTTGCCAAATTTTAGTTTCGTAGAAAATCTGTGTCAAAATTTATTCACGAAATTTATTTCTATAGAACATTTTGTTAAAATATTATTTCTATAGAAATTTGTTGTCAAAATTTTATTTTCTGTAAGAAAGTTTGGCAATAATTTTATTTCTTAGAGAACACTCTTGTATTTAGTTCGTTTAAGAAAATTTTGCCAAGATTTTATTTCTAATAGACAATTTTGTTAAAATTTTTATTTCTATAGAAAATTGGTATTAAAGATTTAAATTATTATAGAAAATGTTGCCGAAAAGTTTTATTTCTATAGAAAATTTGTCACAATTGTTTTCTATAGAAAATTTTGTCAAAAAATTTTAATTTTTATAGAAAATTTTTCCGGCAACATTTTATTTCTAATAGAAAATTTTGTCAAATTTTATTCTATAGAAAATTTTGTCAATCTCTTTATGGGATAGGAATACAATCTACCAAACAGAAAAATTACCATTTTTTTTATAGAATTCCACAGATCCAACTGTTGCAACCGGGTTTGATCCACAACATGTGTCAATCGTTTTACAAAAAAAAGGCTTGTGTCAGATTTGTTGGATAAGATAGCTCCATGAAGTAACGATCGCAGTGGGTCGAAACACATTATGAACGTGAACAAGTATGAATCGTGGATTTTTATGCGTTTAGTCCGAAAATAACCACAGGCAGCCGACTCTCTGGGTATTTCAAGATAAGCGAAATTCAACAAAAGTTTTTCGCACATGAAGCATTTTCCATTCGCCTATTTTTTTCAAAAAAAAAAAAAAAAACTGGACATGTCGCAATCATGCCACTAGCAAAATGTAAAACAGTCCAATCTGGGTAGTACCAAACAATTTATTGCCAGTTGTTTTCGCAAGAATTTGGAAACCCAACCGCTGAAAGACGATCACTTTTCACCACGATAATGCGATTTCTAACACATCGACTCCAACCAAACTTTGAGCACGACAAAAACATTGATTTGATGGGTCATTCGCCGCATTAGTCCTGACAGCGTTTTGAACTTCATTTTTATCCCCTAAAAATAAAATGAGGAGGTCAAAGATTTTTCGATAGCAAAAGAAGCGGATTGATGCTTCAAGATGCTTTGTTTTGGAGCAGTCAAAATGGGCTTCGACAATTGGTTCCAATGCTGCAAAATGGAGGAATATTTTTGAAAAAACCATAAAGCATATTTCAGAAATGATTAATATTTGTATTTATTTCCATAATCCTCACAAGAAATCTTTACCACAATAATTCAGTACTAAGGAGATTTTTTTTCTTTTTTTTTTTTTGGGAACGCAAGGATGGAAGAACTTAGTTTGCAATATAGGTGTTAGATTAATTTTAATGAGACACTTTTTCATTTGGTTTGGTTTTCTCACACTTTGAAGCCCAATATTATCCATCTTTATAGCCATATTCATTTATCTAATCATCGCCCACTGGAAACCGGTCGAGAATCAATTTTAATAGTCATTCTTTTTTTTTACCATCGAATAGAATCAAAGAGGCGAGCGGAAATCACAAAAAATAACTTCTAGACCACTTTGGCAATCATACCAACGCCACCAATTTTCAACAGCAAAAGAATGGCAAAGAGAGAGAATTCTATTGCTATCCGAGTCGCCAAGCTTGTTGGTCATATTGGCCATTAGTATGGTGGTGGAATTATTGACGTATGTTCTTATGACTTTCTGCTACGATTTTAGATGAATTTTATGACCAGCAAATCACATCAGAGGGAAATTGTGATGTTATTTTTTTGTTGTATCTTGCGGAATATTCATTCATGTTGGACCATATAAAATACCGTGAAAAACAAGAAACAATGACAAGTTGATGAATCCTTTGTATGATTTTCCCAAAACCCCTTCCTTTTTGAAAATTGAAATTTTATTATTTTGTTTTTCTCCAAAATTTATTCATAAACTAGGTCATTATGTACCCGTTCGCATTATTTATATCTAAAAGTTCGATTTTGTTTAGATTGATTATCAAGAAAAATATATATATTAGAATTTTTGTTTTCTTAATTTTATATGGTTTATTTTTACGAAATAAAACTTTAAAAAGTATTTTTTGGTTTTAGCCATGACTACAACCTTCATAATTTGTTTTGAATTTTAAATGAAAATGATTCCGTTTAACCTATTCAGCAACTAAAAGTATGCTTTAAAAAAATTTAATTTAATGTTTCGTATTCGCGTGAGTTTGAGATATCATTATGGGACGTGGTGTGTTTGGTGTTCTCTCAGTCATGAATCATTGCTATGGTAAATGGCAAAGTGTTGTAAGTTGTTATTTTATAGTTTTAGCTCGAAGGGATTTGTTATATTTTGTGAACAAACTGACTCTTTACAAGATAGACTGACAAGGATTTCTCCTTTGAGCGTACCAAACTTTTGTGACCTTATTAATTTTTATACTAATCGGAAATAATTTTCGTTGAAGAAAATATGGAAGTTGTTCAAACAAACATTTATATTTAAAGCGTATCCGGTAATCTTCAATAGGGATTTTTACCATTTCCGATGACAGTCCTTTTGGACTACTCTAGAAAGTAATAATTAGGCATAAAATTATGGAATAGTAAGTCGATCCAGCAAAAACAAGTAAGAAAAGTCCTTAAGTAGGGCGGGCCGACTTATTATATACCCTGCTGCACCACTTTTGTTATATATAAATGGTTTGTCCCGAAATACATACATTTAAATATCACTCGATCTGGCAGTAATTTGAATAGACTTCTACAAAACTAATAGACTCAAAATTTAGTCGGCTAATTCACTAAGGGTGGAACATCAATTGTAAGGTAAAAAAAATATGGGAAACATTTAATCTGAAGTAATTTAAAGGAAACTTCGGCAAAGTTTATTTAATGATTTAATCGCTCGATATTATATGTTATTAAAGTTTAGAAAAATAGAGTCTTAGAGTCGACAAAGAGTGACGATTTCAGCAAGGAAAGAATGTGGTAATTTTGACTATTTTTGTCGAAATCAGAAAAAACATATAATATGGGAGCTTATAATCTAAATCTGAACCGATTTCAACCAAATTTGGCGACGTAATAGCTATAATGCTATTGTTACTCCCTGTGGCAAAATTTCAACTAAATCGGAAGCAAAAAATTGGCATCTGTGGCTATGAGTGTAAATCGGGCCGAAAGCTATATAATGAGATATATCTAAATCTGAAACCGATTTCAACCAAATTTGCACGCATTGCTACAATGCTAATTCTACTCCCTGTGCAAAATTCAAAATCTGGAGAGATCACTCATTGCATCAATAGTAATTTAAAATGTAAATCAATTATAATTGAAAGTTATTGTTATGCCGGAAAGTGAAATGTATCGCCTTAATTGTATACATATAAAATTAATCTTTATATAAAACTTTAATTCTATTTGTTAGATTACTATCCATGCGAAAAATTATTTAGCTGAAGTTATCATTTGATGTAATCTGATGAGAAAATTATAAAAATTAATTCCAAAAAATGAGCATCTAGGGTGAAATTAATTCCGAATGATGAGGGGTTACATTAAAATCAACACTCAACAAATGAGTAAACAATATAATACCCTACCCTGATCTGAGTAAACAATATAATACCCTAAACCAATCCACCCGAATTGGTAGTAGTCAATTTGTATCGATCGACATTTATAACTTTGAAAAAGTTGTATTTGGATTGAAAAGGGAACGTTATTTAGACCTTCGTATACTGATAATTAGCATCGGTAGTCACAGTAGCACATACCTTCACTATCGATCGGAAATTACCTCCGGTGGCTTTGCGAAGGCTTTCGCACATGCGTTTAGTTCAAAAAATAAGGTCACAAAAGACGCGACAAAATTGTCGACTAATCATCTTTGTATTTTAGTCCATGCCGATGTAATGAATATCTCCATATTGGCATATATTCGCGTATAGGTATACAAAAGTCATTTTTTTTCGACTAATTGTTGATGTCTACTTTTTGTAATATTCAAATCGTACAC